>PPNK03000013.1:0-260485 GCA_003708145.3 Phaffomyces orbus
AAAACCTTTCTTAGTGGCTTCTAATTACTCTAATTTAACCACTTCATGTTTCTTAATCTTTCTTTCAACTCAACTTTCCCTTTGGGTGTGTTCCACAATTTTTAGCATCGGTTCAGTCTTGCCAGAGCGCATTTTTTTTTTTCTCTGAATTTACTTATATTTATATTCTATACAACGTAAAAACCTTTCTTAGTGGCTTCTAATTACTCTAATTTAACCACTTCATGTTTCTTAATCTTTCTTTCAACTCAACTTTCCCTTTGGGTGCGCATCCAGAATAGCTTCAGTGCAGCACTCAGTGTAACATAATGTACTATGAGAAAAAAATCTTATTCACTAGGGCGTGTAGCGCAGTTGGTAGCGCGCTCGCCTTGCAAGCGAGAGGTCATCGGTTCGACTCCGGTCTCGTCCAATTTTTTTAAAAAACTTTTGAACCTTTTTTAGGACTTTTGAACCTTTTTTAGGATGTTCATAGAAGCTACATTACTTACAACAATGCAATCATTTTGATATTTATGCTATGATCATTTTGGCTTAGCTATTGACTAATTGTTTCTTGTTTTCATGGCGCAGTTAATCGCAATTGGAAATAGAGCCCTTTTATTTAAGTAAACAGATGATCTGGTAATAATATTATAACTAATTTTGATTCAACAGTTTCATGATTATTAGATTGTCTTCAAAAAGTCATAATCCAAGATCAGGATAGTGAGCTCTCGAGTGATGAGAATTTCATACAATGTCTTATGGTTATCCAGTACATATATGTATAATTAAGCAAATTTCTATAAATGAATTGAGTTCAAAATAACAACACTCTGAGGTCCGAACGGGAATTATGGCAACAGCTCCTATATAACAATAAGCCGTGACTAAACCCAGGATGTTCTAATCGAATCGTTATTTAAAATTAAATCTAGATATTAGACTCTGAGCCTGATGTTCTTGATTTTAAAATTAGATTGATCCATGTGGGTTGTGTTGTCCTTGAAACCGTAAATGAACGATGTTCTGGATTCAACTGATCAATTATATAGGAATTACCAAGGGGCTCTGGAGTCTGGAGTCTGAAAATTAAGATCGAAGATTTAAAATCTGAGAAGTTGAGCAGGACAGATCAGTGAGTCGATCGACAGTGGACACCATGGACACATCAATAGTTTGATTCATTTAATTAGTTGACCGGATAATATTTCTTTCAATCAATCTGAAGCCAAATGGTCTTGGTCTTAAACAATGTGAATTTGGTATCACCATTTGTTCAGTAGATGAATGAATGATTAGGCCAGATGATTGACACACTAGTTAGTAGTAGGCAAACTCATTCAAGTCTTATGATATAATTTCCGTTCAATTACTCTATTTTTTTGACAGGAGGGAATAAAAAATATTTCGTATTTTTATCTTCCATTCTGCAAAAGAAAATTTCACTTGCATACAAACAAAAAACTCAATCATACAATTAGAAAGTGTTACAAATTTCAAAATGCTTTTTGCCTATTGATTAATCTCTGTAGATTTTGTTGTATGGTATTTGTCAGTTACTGTTTAGGAAAAGTTCTCGTAGAAAGCTGCTACAAACTTAGGGTCAAGTTACCACTTAAAAGAGTTGGAAACCACAGTAACACAAGAATCATTGTGAAATATTTTGCTTTTACCTTGCTAAATTCCAACTATCAGCTAGTTGTAAACCGCGCTAGATAGTTTACAACAATGAAAAGAAACATCTAAAACGAATTATCTTATATGGGAAATGTTTCCTATAATTTTGGGTACAGGTCCGAGTAAGAATATGATGAGAATTGAAGTATTATAATAAGTCTAAAGAAAAGATAAAGTGAGATCCTATTGTTCAAACTTCACACATTTGAAACAACTTCACATATTTTGAGGAATAATTTATTAAATGCAGAAGATGTAAATGATTGATACCAATTATTGTTTGAAACAGATCACCAGTTGATATTTTAATGATCAGTTTAAACTAATAGATGTATTGAGTAGAATAACTTCATTCAAAACTTCTATGAATACGATACAAAAATTCGTCTCGTTCTGGAAATTTCTAAACCTGTCAAGTTTTGTGGTTTTTACCAAAAATGTTTCAGATTGATTCTAATATCATAATTGATAAACGATTGAACATAGCAATATTATCGTTTATGAAAGTTAGACAATAAATAAAATATTATACCTCAACTATTATCAAATCGACACATATAACCAGTTTCAATTTGTGTTTAATCAGTTAAAGTGAAAATTTTGCGTTTGGGACGACGGTTAGGTAAAAGAGTGTGGCCCCAACACGTTTCAGAAAATGAGCAAATTGGGAAAATTGGAAAAATGGCGAAAATCTGAAACCTGCAAAATTTTTATCAAAATGATCTGTTAAAACACTTATATATGATATGGCCTTTAGACAAATCAATCCCGATTTCAGATTGACAAATACATAGTTATCATTGATTATCATTCATTGTAGTACATTTTGTTGATATCGTTGTAAGCTTTTTGGAATTCTCTTCAGCACCAAATTTAGCAATCTTGTTTGTCGGTTTGAAAATTATTGGATCATTTCTTAAGGTGCGTTTTATCTTTAGATATTCAAGATCATGATTCATAGGGCAATCAATTTTCTAATCAATCATTAATTTGAAAAGTGATTAAGATTAAACTATATTGATAAGAGGAGCAGTTGAATCCGATCTTGAATCGTTTCAATCTTCAAGACAACGAATGTTACACATGAGCTTTGAAGACTTATGTCTCATTCTTCATTCTTCAACGGTTATTATAAGTTATAGGCTATACGTGTAAGGATACATAAACGTTATACGTTATATATATGACCCAGTTAGATTGTTGGGCCCAAATTGATCTATATAATCCTAATAATTTATGGTACGGTTTTATTAGTTGGAGAAGCCTGATGCGCCAACCTGGTAGGCCGGCCAAATAATATTAAACTAAAGTCTCTTAGAAGAAATATTTGTTCCCCTCTAAAATTAAAAATTGATGAGTACAAATTTCGTTCTCCGAATCCGGTAATCGGTGGAAGAAAGAATTGCGCAATTTTCACACCCACATGCAAGAAAAATTTGACACTTTTCGCAATTCAATTTGAAGTATAAAAATAATTTGGGATCCACAATTTAGTTTTAGTTTTCTATAAAATTTTAACCGCTAATCAAACAACTTGAATAGTTAAAAGAATTAGTTCTATAGCATCTTATTATTCATTTATAATAGGCTCAAAAACACACACTCACTATCATTGATTAACTTCACTCTTCTTCTTAATTTTTCACACACGTGCAAAATTTTTTTATTCTAGAAAAGCCCATAAATAAAATCTAATTAGAGAAAAAAATTTTCAGCTCAAACTCATAAATTTTTATCATGTTTGCATTCAACGATTACTGTATTGTCTGTGAGAAGCTATGTGCTTCCCAATCTGCCTATTGTTCAGAAGAGTGTAAACTCAAAGACACTGATTCTCATTTTGATTTCAATAACGTTCCACAGTTGATCTCTCCAGCCTTACAACCAAGATCAGACTCAATAGCATCAACTTTACCAGCGACTTCAAGTATAGAGACAGATGAAGAACCAGAAGAGGATCATCAAGAAAAACATGAATACTTGATTAAAAGTCCTTTATTATTAAGCTCAAATGTTAAAGAGCAACCAATTGCTGGTTTGAATTTAAACGATATAATTCCAAGAGAAGAACTTTTGGATGAACAACATGCTCAACTCTTAGCTGCATCTTCAAATAATTACAAAAAATGGTTAAACGTTGCTAGATAATCATTTATATTTACAATATCAATTTGCATTTTTGCTATCCATTTTACGACAGACACGAAAACCCAAAAAAATCATCATTTACTTTTATTTTAATTTTTTTTTTTTTTCTTGCATGAGATGATAAACACACACTCTATATATATTTAATCAACTCATCAAGTTCGTTACTTTAAAAGTGATTTAATAAACTCTTTTTGTTTCTATAAAATTGTAGAAATTTCTAACTTCATCGCTCCTAACCTTTTTTTGGTCGGCGCCGCACGATTATAAGTATTTTTTTTCCCTTTATTTACACAAATGAGTGTTTGAAACTTGAGTGAGAGTATACTTTGAAGGAAAACTTGTGAGGCCAATTGAAGATGGAGAACACCAATCAGATTCAAGAAGTGGTAAATGTATGCACTCTACAATCCCAATCATCAGATGTTCATAGTACTAACGTTTTTTTTATAGCTTGTTGAATCATTATATATTGAAAGAGACCCTGCAAAAATTTCATCAATTCAAACTTGTTTACAAGATATCCAAAAATCAGATAACGGTATTAGATTCGCTGACTTATTATTATCAACTCCTGAATATTCTTTAAACTGTAAATTCTTTGGTGCATTAACGTATACTGTTAATCTAAATTTACATAAATCTGATCACTTAAAACTAGATATTGATTCTATTTTAAACAAATTATTATATCATTTAACGAACGTTCTAAACGATTATAGATTCAACAAAGTCAATAATATATTAATCATCAAGAAACTGTTTCAATGTTTATCAATTATATTCAATTCTTATCCTGTTAACCATCAACAATGGAAATCCCCAATTTCAAGTTTACTTCAAATATTATTAACAAATAAACCTCCTGAAAATATGATTGAGCATCTAGAAATCGATCAATATATTCCTAATTTGATCTCCGATAACAACTCAATTCAATTGTTGTTGAGTTTCTCTTCAACTATAGTCGAAGATATAACAAGAATTGGTACTGATAAAAAAGATGTATCATTACATGAAAGCGTTCAACTCTATCTTTATAAACCAATAAAATCAATCATCATCTCTTGTTTTGAGTCCAATAATGATATTCTCATCAAATCAAGTTTAGAAACTTTAAACACTTGGATCTTATACATCTCCTTTGCTCATGTTTCAACAACTTTAAGATATAACGAAATTAATGATCTATTACAGTATTTGATATTGTTTTTAACTAAATATCCTATTGATAATGAAGTCTTCACACTTGTTGTATCTTCATTAACTGATATTTTTGAATCAAACCCAACTTTATTCAACATTGAATTAAGAAATAAATTTAATGAATTAATTTTAGGGGATTGGTCTACTTTAAAAGTTAATGAATTTTTTCAATCTGAAAACACTGAAGACTTGGAGTCATTTGTCAGTTTGATTATTGCATTTTTAGACATTGATTTTATCAAATTTTCTTCAAATATTTTTAAACCTGAAAATTCAAAATTATTAGCATTCTTATTAAATTTAACTAATTTTCCGTTAAAACCAATTCTTGAAGAGTCTATCTCTAAGAAATTTCATGACATTTGGTATAGAGTTTCTGAAATGTTCATTTATGGAACTGAAAACATTTCAATTTCTTTAAAAGATGATGAAGATTTATTAAAAATAATAAAAGAAAATTCATTAAAAGCATTCAGTGAAATTTCAATGATTTATTTCAATAAAATGTCTCTTAAAATAACATTGGATTCAGAGTTCAAACAAAATGCAATGGAATTTTTTAGTTACAGAGATGACTTAGCGGAAATGTTTGATTCTTTATATTCAAACATTGGATTCGCATTGTTTGAGAATTTATCTAGTAATATAATTAACAATCAAGATATCAACCAAATTGAAACTTCACTATTCCTATTGACTTCATTGTCTTATCAATTTTCTAATGATAATGTTGCAAATCAAGTTTTAAGTTCTTTAGATACTTTATTCAAATCTGATTTTTTATTGAACTATAACAATTTAATTGGATCCAACACAAATGAATATAATAGAGATTTTTATTCCAAAACGGTTATCAGATTTTTAGGTGCTATTGGGTTTTTTTATCAATCAAATGAATATGGTTCAAAGTTTTTAAATATCGTCATTGATTATCTTTTCACTTCTTTGAAAATCTATCAAAATCAACAAGCCATTATTTCTAAAATCATTTTACAAATTTGTGATGATTGTCGTTTCCAACTAATTGGCTCGATTGAAAAATTTGAAATCATTTTAGTTGGAATGATTCAAAATCATTCAATTCCTTCATATACCAGAGAAAAAATCATCAATTCAATAAGTTGTATCATTCAAACAATTCCAAATGTTGAAGTTCAATTAAATCATATATCTCAAATCATAAATTTAATTGAATCTGCATCACAACCTTATTTGATTCAAATTTCAAATAATAATCAGTTGTCTGAAGATAATTTAAACTATTTGATTTCTTTATTCACTTCAATCCTAGAACTAGCAAAGGGTTTACAAATCCCTGATGAATTTCAAGAACATAACCCTGAACTATACAACAATTTCAAGAATTATTACTCTTCAAATCCATCAAATGTTAGTGAAGTTCAACAAACTCTAATCAAACTAATCAATGTATTCACTATTGAAATTCCAGTGTTAAGTACAAATAAATCAGTTAACGAGATTGGAGCTCAAATTTATAGAGTTGGATTATTAGAAGATTATGGTCCATTTTCATTTTCATCTGCAAGTGTTTTACAATATTCTCTTAATAAATTACAGAAATCTACAACTCCTGAAACATATGGCTATTTAATTGAAATCTTAATATCTCTTTTCAACGTTGGTTTAAGACTAAAATGTCCACCTCATCAACAGATATCATTTAATGAAATTACAAACGTTCTGAATACTTTCATCATTGATAAATGGGACATCATTCAACAAGATCCTGATTTGACACAATCTTCAATGTCTTTGTTCTCCTCATTGGTTCAAAATAAACCTAACTTTTTCATCAATGACACGCAATCTTTCCAATTCATCGTGAAGACATCTATTTCTTTATTATACTCAAAGGAGAAGTTTATTATCAAAGCAGTTTCTAAATTCTGGACAAGTTTATTATCTGCTAAAAAAGTCAACGAACAAGAAGCAGCTATATTAAGAGAGTTCATAGATAATGATATTGGCAGCATTTTAACGTATTCTGTTTTCAACTCTTTGATTGATGCGGCAAGATCAGATATTGATTCGTATGGTAACATAATTGTTTTGTTACTAGCTAAACATTCTTTAAGATTCAAAGAATGGTCAACTGAAGCGTTAATTAAAATTAATTCAGAAAGAATCAATTCAGGTGCAAAGGAAATCCCAGACCGTGAAATCTTTTTGAAGAAATTATTAATCACTAGAGGATCTGTTAGAAAGTGTAATGATCTGATCAAAGAGTTTTGGATTACAACTAATAATTTAATCAGTTATACTAATCACTAAATCATTAAGAATGTCCCATCATGGATTTTAAAAAATCTTTAGCATAAATTAACATTAAATTGAATCTTATGTATGTGAAAGTCAAGTTACTGTGACCTACATATCTTGGAAAACACATAATAATATACATTCATAACATTAAAAAAACACACACACAGAACCATGAAATAAATAAAGAACGTACTCAAGTAAAATATTTCACGAACAAAAAAACCATTAATTAACTTCCCTAATTTAGTAATTTTTCAAATTTAGTAACCAAGAATTCACATTCTGTTTTATAATCGATCTTGGTGATACCCATGGTATTAAATCTTGCTCTAACTGTTCCATTATAATTTTCTTGTTTTCCTCTGATTCTAAATTCATATTCTTGCATTTGAATTTTTGAAAGAATTGAAGTGAACGAAGCAGGATCCTCATTTTTATATTTGAATAAATCATTAGCTGAAGTTTGTAACAATGCTTTCGCATCATCATCAAATGTCGTTAACCACAATTGACCAGTCTTATCTAAAACTGACATGGTTAGAATATATCTATGATTTGGTTCCGGATGATTTATATCACATTTTTCACATCTCCAGGAACCATCTTGTTGTTCAATAACCTTTTTATTACAATTTTCTGTTAAACAAGCAGGATAACTGAAATTATCAGTCTTGACATAATTGACAGATGCTTTGATACTATAATATTGTGGTTTATCGTCTAATCCAATTTCTGATAATTGTTGAACTTCTTCAATTGTTTTACGATCACTAATCGAAGTTTTTCTTGATGATAATTCAGTTTTCAAAGATTGGAAACTTTCATTTTTACCTTGAGCATCATACCAACCTTTAATAGTATAAGCTTCTGGGGTATCTGGATTAGCTGCGAAATTGGATCCTGGAGTTAAAGACAGAGTTTTCCCATTAAAATCGGTAACTTTACAACCTTTGATAGCAACAACACTGCCTTCTGGAATACTGAAATCAATAGCAGCTTTATTCCATAAACCAACACTGATAGCAAACTGAGAATCATCAACAATAATAACATCACGACGATTATATTGACGGCCAGCTTTTGAAGTGATTTGGAATGCAGGATGGACTTCTTTGAGAACACCAACAACATCAATAATTGAATCTGCTGCCAAATTTTGAATTTGGTTTAGTTTAACAAAATTGTACTGCAACTTTGGAACATCTTCGGCGTCTAAACATTCTTCAATAATCACATCTCTGTCTAGTGATAATTCATAAGGATGTTTTAAATGAGAAAAACTGGATTTTGCAGGGTTGATTCTTGCTTTTGAAACATAATAAACTTTACCTTCTTGTAATAGATTAAATAAACGATCAACTTGATCATTGAATGCAGTGGCTCTAATTTCATCAGTTTCATCTAAAAAGTTAACATTAAATAATTTACCATCACCTTTTTGATTAGACCATGTTCTGATATCACTTTTGTATGAAACTCTACCTTTAATAGTCCAAACATTTTGATATGGAGATAATTGATCAATTGGATAAATATTTGTCTTTTTAGATTGTGGGTTGGCAACAACAGGTTTTGGAATAGTTGGAGCTTTAACAGGAGCTTGAGCTTCTTGAGGAGCTGGTGTAGTTTCAACACTATTAGATCCAGCGAATCTGTCCTTTTCTGGGTGTTCTTTGAAATATTCATCAATTGGAATTAAAGATCCACCAATCTTTGGAACTTCATCAGCTTTGATATCTAATTTACTTATAATGAAAACATGTTTGTTGTTTGCACCCATTCTTTCAAGATCGTAATCTAGCAAGGTAATGATACCACCTTTCTTTAAACCTTCTCTATCACAGAATTCAACACATTCTGGTCTGACAACAGCATGTGCACTGTACACACCATCACTAAGTAATAAACGAAGTCTTTTCCCAGTTTCGTTTGGAATCGGTTTGACGTTACCGACTTGTGCAGTGATTGGATAATTTCCTGACCAGTATTTATCTTCCGAGAAGACATCTTTCAACAAACCTGTAGATAATTCAGTCATCGATTTAATGGGTCTCTATATAATGTAAATAAACCCAGTTGCCACTTTTTTGTTTAAAATAAAATCAAATTTATTTTTACGCGTTCGTGTTGTTGTGAAGTTGGTGTCTGGGTTTTACTTAGACTGAATTACGAGCACTGGCACGTGAGATTAACACATTTGAGATGTGAGTATAACATAATACTTCACTTATAACTTATAATAGAATGGTAGGATAAATATGAGTACTATCAGTGTTCAACCAAGTTTTGGAGATGTCATTGATGATGTCAGTAGTGGTGCTGTTAAAGAGGAAAGTTTCTGGATCAATTTTTTACCAACTGATGATTTGGAAAATGGTGATGGCATTCATGAATTGGTTAGTGTTGATAAAGAAAATGGTGAATTGAGTTTTCATAATGACAATGGATTGAGGATCACTAAGGAAAACGAGCATAAATATTTAATCAACTATTCAGACACAGATTATAATATCAGTCTACCCAAAAATAAAGTGGAAACAACTAATGTATTAAATGTCTCATCATTTGATGTGTCTTCAAATCATGAACTATTTCTAGTTGGAACAGACCTTGGTGAGTTGAAAATTGGACAATTAAGTGATGGTACTACTGTAAACACCATTGAAAGTGCTCATCTCTCTTCGGTTTCCCATTCAGTATTTTTTCCTTCAGGGAAAGTTGCTTTATCTGCTGGATTAGATTATCAAATCAAGATCTGGGATGTATTAGATGGCTCCAACCCAAGATCCTTTTCAGGTCACCAGGGAAGAATAACGGGCCTTGCTATGATCGAAAGAGGTAGAAATTTTTTATCATCTGCTAAAGATAACACAATCAAGCTCTGGGATTGTTCTTCTGGACTCAATATTGCAACATTCAAAAGACAAAACAGTATTCAAGACGAAGTCAATTGTTTGTTAGTTTCAAATGAGAATTCAACAACAGATGGAAGTTCCTTCAGTTCTTATGAAACAGGAACAGTTGGGAAAGTTGTATTAGGTGGCCAGGCATCAGGTGTAACAACCCAGTTTGATTTGCTGAGTAAAGAACACACTTGAACATTCTCTAGCTTACATAGTGCAGTTAAATGCTTATGCGATTTTGATGATAAATCTTTTCTTGCTGGCTATGAAAAAGGGATTATTGCATTATGGGATAAAAGGTCGACAAAAGAGCCAGTTATTGAACATAATTTACAGGGAGAGATAGATACACTTCATATGAGATCAGACAAAATATATGTATCATTGAATAGCGGATTCTTGTTTGAATTTCTAAATTTTACTAATCCTACTCCAGAAATATCGACATTGTCAGGATTTGAGAATTATACAGAGTTATTTGTTGAATCAGGGAACTCCAAAGCTGAAAGCCTCTACATCTGTAATGAACAAGCAGTTTACCAATATTAGATTATGGTTACTTCAACCCAGTGTTATGAGTATTGTTCAGTTCAGTATGTTATTTATCTAGTTAAGTGTATGGAATAGTGTTACTCCATAAGAGTCTAGTCATGTATATTTGACACATACCAATAATCAGGCATGTATTTGATAAGTAAAAACTAACAGTAAAATTAATAGATATAAATAATAGCTAGTAGGATGCAATAAATCTGTGCTCAAACGATGTGATGTGAATCAACTACTTGTAGAATGGGATTATTGACATCGTGAATAGAATGGCGGCTATTTTAACAATCTATGAATAATGATGTCATCATTTGTATGTTGGTAATAGGTAACGTTACTAGATATTTGTAGTATTAGTATGTATGAATCACATACACCAGAGGCTAGCAGCAAGCTTATTAGTTAATCTCAATATCATAATTTTCAGTTGAATCGTCCTAACCCATCAGATTCTCAACTCTTTATTAAATCATTGATAATGGAACTTTTGAAGTCTGCAACTGGCACGGTTAAATACTCTATAGAACTTCGAAACTTCCTGTTGATAATGATTACATATCAGTGATGCGTGAGCCAACTGTTCTTGTGCCAGATGCAACTATATCTCATATATTTCAAGGTAACTTTTAAGAATGAAGATATCGGAAATAGTTGATCAAGAAACAAAGCGTCTGTAAAAAGTCTAATCTACTTCAATTAACTTCTAGTATCCATGTCCATTTATTTACACTCTTATATTATTTATATGAAAGTTGAATGTAAACTTAAAGTGTAAAAAACGCCAAAAACTCCAAATTTGTCCTGAAATTTCTAAAATTAAACTCAAATTTATTTGTCCTTTCCTCAAATATTTAAAAAAAGAAAATTTTCACGAATTTTGCGAAAAAAATCACAAAAGGCTTTTACAGAAAAATCAAAGAAGAATTTATTATTAAACCTTTGAATACTTCTATTCTTCATATTTTGATTAAGAGAAGTCACTTTTGAGAACGTTCCCACTTCCGCACAGCACAGAAAAAACCCTCTCCACACAAGTCGCTCAAACTCACTGCCATTCTTTATTCTGTTTCATATTTATACCTTTTTTATATCAAAAGTCCCTGATTTCTGTGCGATTAAAATTATTATTTATAAATAAATTTTGAGCAAAACACTCTCATAATAAAACTTTGAAAAATTTCAGTTCCTCTTTATTTGTGTGATTAGTTGATCACATTTTCCAATACATCTTATCAATCAAAATGTCTACAAGAAACTTAACAGATCAATCACCAACAATTAATCATAATAATACCACAAGTACCGAATCTGATGATTCCGAACCAAGAAATCCATTCATACAAGATGAACTGAACTCTTATGATGATTCAAACAGTAGTCAAGAGTCATCTGTTCAACTGAATGCTAAGAAAACAGCAAAACCATTTATTGACTATCAAGGTTATTATAATCATCAATCTTCCAGCTCTTTAAATAAAAGAGATTATTCATCATCAAGTTTATCCGCATTAAGACAAGACTATACTCCTTCTGAATACGATAGATATCCTTCCATACCAGGATCAAGAGTTGGTTCTTATACAAATTCATTAAATTCACAAAGTATAAACCTTCATCAAAAAAAACCTTCCATTTCTGATAGTACTTTAACTTCTCAAGCGTCATCAAACCCATTTTTAGTAGATGCTGATTTTAGTCCGTTTGGAGGTTATCCTGCATCTTCATTCCCTTTACTGATGGATGAAAAGGAAGATGATGATTATCTACATAACCCAGATCCAATTGCAGAAGAATATGCAAATAAACATAGATTTTTGAATGATTTTAAAAATATGGATAAGAGATCTGCTGGTGGTTTATTTGGTTTATTACTACTAATCTTAGGTGCCATTGCAGTTTTCGTTATTTTACCAATCTTAACTTATTCAGGTATTGGAGACAAAGCTCCTGTTATTTCAGTTTATGAAGTTTTAACAAAATATCAATATCCAATGTTGTCTGCAATAAGAACATCTTTAGTTGATCCTGATACTCCAGAATCTGCTCATTCTAAAGTTGCAAAAGATGGCAGTGATTGGACTTTAGTATTTTCCGATGAATTTAATGCGGAAGGTCGTACATTTTATGATGGTGATGACCAATTTTGGCAAGCTGTTGATATTCATTACGCTGCTACAAGAGATTTAGAATGGTATGATCCTGATGCTGCAATGACATCTGAAGGTACTTTAGTTCTAACAATGGATGCTTTTCAAAATCATGATTTATTTTATAGATCAGGTATGGTTCAATCTTGGAATAGAATGTGTTTTACCCAAGGAAACTTGGAAGTTTCAGCAATGTTACCAAATTATGGTAACGTTTCAGGGTTGTGGCCAGGTATTTGGACTTTAGGTAATTTAGCAAGACCTGGTTATTTGGCAAGTACTGAAGGTGTTTGGCCTTACACCTATGAAGCTTGTGATGCTGGTATTACACCAAATCAATCTACTACTGATGGTCTTTCTTATTTACCAGGTCAACGTTTAAGTGTTTGTACTTGTGATGGTGAAGAGCATCCAAATCAAGGTACAGGTAGAGGTGGTATTGAAATTGATGCTTTAGAAGGTGCTACTGACACTACATTAAAAGTTGGTACAGTTTCTCAATCAATTCAAGTTGCTCCTTATGATATTTGGTACATGCCAGATTATGAATATATTGAGATTTATAATCAATCAGTTACAGCGATGAATACTTATGCAGGTGGTCCATTTCAACAAGCTGTTTCAGGTGTTTCAACTTTGAATGTTTCATGGTATCAAAATGGTGCTGCTGACAATTCAGGATATTTCCAAAAATATGGATTTGAATATTTAAATGATGATGATGATGGTTATTGTAGATGGTTTGTTGGTGATAATCCTACTTTTACATTATTCTCAACTGCTTTACATCCAAATGGTAATGTTGATTGGAGAAGAATTTCGAAAGAACCAATGAGTATTATTTTAAATTTAGGTGTTTCAAATAATTGGGCTTATATTGATTGGGCTGCAATCTTATTTCCAAATTCAATGAAAATTGATTATGTTCGTCTATATCAACCAGCTGATGATATTAATTTAACTTGTGATCCAGATTCTCATCCAACTTATGATTATATTAATAATCATAGAAAAGCATATTACAATGCTAATTTTACAACTTGGGAAAGTGCAGGTTATGAAACTCCAAAGAATATTTTAACAGGTAATTGTAAAAGTTCTAAATTTTCATTTCCATCATAATTAATCAGATGTTATTTATATCATTTTTAGCATGGTCAACTTAAGTTGATGTTTTTTTTTGTTTTGTTTTACCTAAAATAATGTGGTTTTTTATTTGATTCCATTATTATTATTACAAGTATTATTGTTTTGACGTTATTATTTTCAGTTTATTTAGTTTATTTGGTTTCATTGTGGTTAAAGGGAAAGGAAAGAATTTTATCGAATATTTTTTCTCTTTTCTTAACTGTCCATTTTTTTATTATTCAAGTGTTTTATTATATATAGAGTTGTTAATATTATTTTCATATCAAGGAAAGTTATATATGCATGAATATGACTTATATGATTTATTCAAATGTAAAGTTGTTGGAATTCAACTAGGTAGTTGTTTATACAATAATTCAATCTTTGGTTTTGTATCAATTATAAAATATTTTGTATTATCTAGTAAAGAATCTGATATATTCAAAATTGATTCTAATTCATGAAGGTAACTATAACAGTCTTCAATTGACAATGTATATAATTCATTTAAATTAAATGATTTCTTGAAAGTTACAACACGATTCAAGTCTATTAATTTTAAATTATTTTGGAATATTTTTGAATTTATTATAAATTTATTGAATATTGATATTTTGAAGTTTAAATCCTTTGTGAAAAACACTGACATCTCTCTATATATCTTCTCCATATCTTTCATTGAGATTGATTGATCAATATCGGATTGTAAAATTGAATTCAATTCATCGATATGTTTTTTCTTAAAATCAATGAATAATCGATCTTTACATTCAATGGATTCAATTAATTTCATATATCGGGAAAACACTGACTCTTCCTTTTGTTGACGATCACTCTGTGATGCTGTGTTTGAGCGGGTTTCATTCAATTGTGAAATGTTTGATTTTGCCCAATCGTCAAAGATCTGTTTTCTTTGTTTATTTGTGTCAAATGATAAGAATATTGGATCATTTATCAATTTTAACGATTCTGTGTCCCATGATCCAAAGGGGTTAATGTTATGAATTTTGAATGAATTAATGAATGATTGTTTAAGATCATTTTGATTTAGTTCCTCATCTGATTCTGATTCTGAATTTGAATTGAGTATGTTTAAATCAATTGCATTCTCTTCATCTGAAGATTCTGATTCTGAATCTGATTCTTTTATTGTGATTGGTTCATTCTCATCATCGTCTTCATCCACTATTTCAAACACTGGTTCATTGTCTTTAGTATTTGATTGATGATTACTTGCATCATTAATCTTGTCCACTTGCTTAGTATCATCATCACCATCTTCTTCTTCCTCATCGCTTCCTTCACTTGACGAATATCCACTCAAAACACCTGATTTTTGCAGTGAACCATCCTGCACGGTCTCATCATCAGCTCCAATAGCACCAGCACCATTGACACTTTTCTTATACCTCTTAAAACTTCCCTCCATTCTCACGCCAAATCCAACATTATTTACTTGAATTAATCGCGAATCTACCAGAAACAAAAACAAAAAAAAAGTCGATTTTTGAGAAAGAAAAGAATCACTCCAGTATTTCATCATAAAATGGGATCAAGAAGATACGATGGAAGAACTACAATCTTCTCCCCTGAAGGACGTCTATATCAGGTGAGTATGAGCACTAGAGAAGAGTCTCCCATCTCCAAAAACAACGGCTCAATTTCGATAATTTGCGGTCTATTAAACGTATATTGCCACCTATTTATTGGGAACGAACCAGATTTGTTGATAAAGAACCTTTATTTACTGACTCAATTGAACAGGTTGAATACGCTTTAGAAGCCATTTCTCATGCAGGTACAGCCATTGGGATACTAGCCAAAGACGGGATCGTCTTAGCTGCTGAACGTAAAGTCACATCCAAATTATTAGAACAAGACTCAACTCAAGAAAAGATTTATACATTGAACGATAACGTCATCGTTGCCGTTGCTGGTATGACTGCAGACGCAGGGATATTGGTCACTAGTGCACGAGTCATAGCACAGAAATACTTACAAGGGTATGGAGAAGAGATTCCTGTGGAATTACTCGTACGTAGATTATGTGATATCAAACAAGGTTATACGCAACATGGTGGGTTGAGACCATTTGGTGTTAGTTTCATTTATGCTGGGTACGATGAACGATATGGATTTCAGTTGTATACTTCCAATCCATCAGGTAATTATTCTGGTTGGAAGGCTACTGCCATTGGAGCAAACACGACAGCTGCACAAACGTTATTAAAGCAAGATTATAAAGAAGTGTTGGAGCTGAAAGATGCTCAGGAATTGGCATTGAAGATCTTGTCTAAGACGACAGACACGTCTACGTTGAGTAGTGAGAAGATTGAGTTCACCACGATTTCAGAAAAAGATGGGATAATTCGTCAAAAGATATGGAAAGGTGAAGAGATCGATGCGTTGTTGAAGTCAGCAGGGATCAGCAACAAGGAAGAAGAAGAGGATAAATAGAGAGGTTTATATATCGAACAACTTTCAATATGTTGTAGAAATAAAAATTATAAAAATCCGAGACTCTTTTATACTGTGTGAATATCTAGAGAGACAGTTACAGAGAGAGAGAGAGAGTTACACACAGAGACGAGACGAGACACAGAATGGTGAATCTAGTGACAATCGTCGATACTCCTGTAGGCTACGTTGTCCCTGACTTCCCGTCTTTGTACTGGCCAACAAGAGATTTCAGATACAAGTTTGCGTATTTGTACTATGTCGAAGATGTCTGGAAATTCACAGTGTTGTGGACACTGATCTTCTTTGCGATTGTGTACGGGGCAGCTGGTCTGTGTGCGTGCATTGGAGAGAGAAGAAAACCGTCAAAGGCACTCATAATCGTGGGATTATACTTGCTGATTGGAGGAATTCAAGCCGTAATTTCAGGGAGTTTTATTGGAATTTTAGCTGCTTCAATTTATCGTTCCGGTCTGTTTGGAATGTCTACTTGGATTCCATTATCCCTAGGCTTTGCTCAGATATTCTTCCACGTCGTCACTATTTTCCCAATAATGAGTGTTTTGTACTGAAAAAAAAGGCTCTTATAAAAAAAAAGATCTTCAATTCTTTTTATAAATCAGACGAAATTTAATGTCTTCTGCTTTGATTAATCGCTCTATTGCCACTTTGAAAACTGAGTTGGAGTTCCTTCTAGACTCAAACGTCATCACTCAAAACTTCTATGACTCAGTCGTGAGTAAACTACCAGAAAAGCATGTCAATGGTGCTGCCCCTATTGATATCAATAGTGATGTTGTAAAGACTAAGACTCCAAATGAGAAAACTACTATCCCACAACCACCACCACAACAACAACCACCAAAAGAATACGTGGAAGCTATCTATGACTACTCTCCTCAACAACCTGAAGATCTCGGATTCAGAGCTGGTGATAAAATACAAGTTGTTCAACACACTTCCCGTGATTGGTGGAAAGGTTCTATAAATGGAACAACTGGTATGTTTCCTGCCAACTACGTCAAACCATTATCATCTCCTTCTCCACAACCACAACCTATTTATCAACAACAGCAATATTCTTCATCTTCACAATTTTTACAACCTCAACAACAACAATTCCCACAACAAGGTTATTACCAAGGTCCAATGGTTCAATATCAACAACCACAAATCCAATCTCCACAACCTCAACCACAGATAATCGTTCAAGAACCTCAACCACAAAAACAACAAAGTTCTGTGCATAAAATTGGCTCAAAATTGGGTGATGCTGCAATCTTTGGTGCTGGTGCCACTATTGGTTCAAATATAGTTAATTCTATATTTTAAAACACATTTTAGTGTGTGTATTGAGATTTACTTTCGTTAATATCCCCTTTTTTTGGTTTCACTCTTTTTTTAATTGCAATTTGTTTGTTTATATTGTATAGTTGAATTCATATATTATTATTAAAATTATATTACTCTGTACTATATACCGGTATTATCACTAAAAATATCTTGAGTAAACATTATAGATTCTATCAACTGTTGATAGTTTGAAAACTATTGAATTATCATGTTTAATTAAATCATTAATATCTCTAACCCATTCATTTCTACGATCTTGGAGTATGATACCAATTCCATTTTTTCTTAATGAAAAAATTTCAAGTAATAAATAACCATTGATTGTATTTGAATCAGTATCTTGATCAGTATCTTGATCAGTATCTTTCAATTTATTCAATAATCTTTGAATATTATTTAAATTTTTGGAAATTATTAATTTCTTATCTTTTAATCCCTTTATGACATATCCATTATCCCAAAATGATTTAATAAAATTCGATAAATAAATAACAATTATTAAAGATGGTGAAGCTGCAATTATACCAAATACCAACTGTTGTGATTTCAATAATTTATCAATCCCATTAATTGCAACTGATCCATCAACTTTAGTCTTTTGTAACTGGATTAATAAACCTCTTGTCAATTTACCGTTAATTAAATTCTTTAATGGATTTTTAATATCTGATTCATAATTCTCCATGAATGGCGTTAAATCTCCAGATGTTATTAATTCATCTAATTTTAATTTCATTGAATTTATTTCATCAACAGATAGATTATTCCCATTGATGTTGGTTTCAATTGTATAATCAATAACCATCCTTTTCAAAGAGTTTAATTCAGAATTTAATGAATTTTGTGACATTATAGAAATTTCTGAATTTGAATCATGTCTAATAGTTTTAAAAATATCATTCAATGGTTTTAATATCCAATTTTCATAAAATTTCAAAATTGTATCTATTAAATTCTCTTTAATAAATTTCAAAATGGTTTCCTTATTAGAAATTATTGATCTAATTGAACTTGGTCCATAAGTTATCATTAATAATAAACTTGGCCAATATCTTATCAAAACATTTGGTTTGGAATAATCTGATAATTTCACAATATCGTTCTTATTTTCATCCAATTTAATGGTTAATTCATATAATGCAATAAATGGTGAATTGTCATTATTCTCATTAGATAAAACATCAATATTATTAACATCATTTAATCCGTTCAATTCATTTTTAAGATTTGATATGAATATATTAATTTCATTCGAATTTTTTAATAGTTCATCAAATTTAGGAACATTTGAGATTAAATAACCTAATAAATTAGCAGATTTTGATTGTTTTTCTTGGATTAATGCTTTTTTATCATTTAATTCTTCATTTATTGAATTGAATGGAATTCCAATCATTAAAGTAATATAATTTCTAATGTTTTTGAATCCATTTATATTCTTCTTACTGTTTAAACCAATATAATTATTAGATTTGAATGAATTCAAACTAAATTTATAGAACCCTTTGATATTATTTGTTAAAATGTTATTATATAAGGATTTCCAAATCAGATTAGAATAAAATTTGAAATTTAGCCAAAAATTATTGATTATTGGATATGAGGAGATATTTGAATCTAAATCATCATTAATTGATTCAATGTTTGATGAATTAGTAGATTTAATCTCTTTTATAATTGAATTTGTCAAATTAATTAACCTGATAGGCAATGTTTGCAAAGAATATAACAATGTTTTATATTTTGAATTTGAAACTAACTCATAATAATAATAACTCTCATTCAGTGGAATGCTTGAGTTCAAATGATTGGTTAGTAAATGTTGGTAAATTAAAATAATTGAATATAATAAAATCAAATTTGATAAGTTTAATAAATTTTCATCACTATTGATTGAGTTCAAGAAAACTCGATCTTGAAATGGTTTCAAAACCTCAATTGTATCATTCAATTTAGTGATTTTGGTATAATTTGGATCTTTTAACTTGATAATCAATGAATTTATAGATTGAAAGGAGTTTTGAATTTTGATTAAATTTAGTTCATTAGATTTGAACAGTTCATTATGTATATCATTGTTCAAATTGTTTATTTGTAAAAAAAGTTGGTCTGATAGTTTATCCAATTGTGAAATACTCGGTGAAAGTGTTTCAGTGATAAATGTTGAAGCCATTGATATTTACAGAGCAATATAACCAAGTTGTATTGCTATTTTTTAGAAAGTGTAGTACTTAGTACTTACTTACTATTTGAATATCTACTCCAAATCATCCAAACACCGAATAAAGACGTCATAATACTAACTTGAAGAAGCAATTACATTGGAAAATAGAACAAGACGCTACAAATATGAATCATTATTAACTATAGACTGACTGTGTTCGTTGTATTTAGTTTAACTTTTGATTAGATTTTGTACTGATTTTTTTCACAAGATTAGATCCAAAAATTGGGCGTATACCACTAATGGTTAATTTCTGTTCAGAGATCATCTAAAGCAATTGCAATTAGTAAATGAGTTCAATTACTTGACAATTGAATGACGTTTTTCATCTAAAGTCATTAAATCATAATATATACGCAATCGATAGGTGTATAGGTATTAAATTAGCAATAGACCAACCCATTGCTGTAATTCCTTATATATCAATTAAACCTCAGTATACAAACCTCAAGTCACCTTAATTTAATCCTCATTTCAAGATCTAAGTTTGACAGGATACCTATACATTAATATGGTCGAAACATTCAACATTATACATATGGGGCTGATATAACATTTACATATATAGGACATAGGGCTCAAGTATAAGTCATATAAACTTTTATTACCACACAGTGCACACAATTTGTTAATTGTAGCAATCATAAAATTGTTTGCATATTATTTCCAGTTTGTTCTGAACATATATACAAGCTCTACATCTCAAAAAAACCTTCCAATATATTGTCTCAAATTGCAAAAAACTGAACAAACAACGTTATATCAGTTCAAATGAACTCACTGAAAACTGCAAATTTAAACAAATTTTCCAACTGAAATTGAAAAACAATTGAATTGTTTTCAAAACAACGAATCCAAAAAGAGTAAAATCTTTTTTCCCTTTTCAGATAAATCTGCATAACTTTACGCTGAATTCGGTAATCTTCAAGAAACTTAATTTCTCATGTCTCATAAAGTTAACTAAAACAATAACAAATAAATCTTCATCAGTTAGTAACTCATTACTAATAAACTCGTCTACTCATGAATGTAATCTCCATTTGAGCACTGTCAAACTCTCTCAACTATACCTGTAGAATAACTACATGATGATTGACCGTCCCCTACACTACTTCAACAACTTACCACTTTTTCCATACCTAAGAAACTAGAAATGTTAAACTGTCTATCAAATTATTTTTACAATAACATGCATAAAAATTGTATGAGAGAGTTTCCCTAAAAATATCAAGGATAATTCGCAATTCAAAAAAAAACTTTAGAATTCCAATTCCTTCCTTCTCTCTTTTCAATTTCGATATATAACATACTTATAAATTAAATATACTTTATTAAAGAAAAAATGGGTGCTAGAGATACTATTGACATTATTTTCAGAGCTATTAACTTTGTCTTCTTTGTTATCATTTTAGGTTTAACAGGTTCTTTAATTCAAGGACAAACTCACTCAAATTCAAGAGTTAACTTTGCTTTATTCACAGCTGTATTCGGTTTAGTTGCATCTTCATTCTATGGTCTAGCTGCTTATTTCATTGAATTCTTACAATGGCCATTGATTGCAACCACTTTAGAATTCCTAAACTTTGTCTTCACTTTTGCTGCTGGTGTTGCTTTAGCAGTTGGTTTAAGAGTTCACTCTTGTAATAATCAAGAATACTTGGACTCAAACAACATTGCTCAAGGTTCTACTGATAGATGTAGAAAAGGTCAAGCCTCCACTGCATTCTTATTCTTTGCCTTTGGTATTACTATTTTCTCATTAACCAGAGCTGTTATGTCTTTAGCTGGTGGTCCATTTTCCAATTCACCAAGACGTTCAAGAAAATCTGGTGGTGTTCCAAACATTTCAACTGTTTAGATGAGTTGATAAACAAAATGACAAATATACCTATATAAAGAAAGAAGGAGAGAGAAAGAAAGAGAGATACATCATGTTGTGGGTTGCCTTTTTATTATTATTCTATCATCAACTATTATTCACTTAATATCCTTTTTTTTTTCACTAATTTTATACCCTCCTCAAGTTGTTGCTTATTATTATTTTCAATTTGAAGAGATATTATAAACAGAGACCCTATACTCCCAACTTTTTTTTAAAAACTTTTTTTAACTATGACCCTTTTACTATTTTTCCAATTATACGTTTTATTATTAATGATTGAACATTCTCAAATTCATTAAAATTCTTTTTTGTTCTAAATTATTAATTGTTACTTCTTTTTTTTATATTCTAATTCTAATTGCGTTTAATTTGCAATAGTGTACTCTTTGATTTAAAAAAAAAAGGTTTAACAATATGAATTGAGTTGTAGTGTTGAGTATATACGCTGTAAAGAGATGTAGTATCAAGTTTAGGTTGTAAATAACTTATATATCTTTCATTAAAATTGGGGGTGGAATTTGGAACTTGCCGGACTTCTTATTCTCGGCCATTCTCTTTGCTCCGTGCAATTAATGCAGGCAGAAACGTCAAAATTGATTATGCAGATAAAATGTGAGGAGATGATGATGAGAGATAAATTGTTTAATTATAGATAATTTGAACTTTCAATATAATCAATCTGTTATGAACTATAATCGTAGCATGTCTTCAGCACCATCATCATCTCCAATGAGACCAACTTCATCACCACAGAAGAAGAAGAACAGATCAGAAAGTATGAAATGTACGAAATCATCACTAAATCATGAATCAAATAGCAATACCAACAACAACATTCAAATTTCATGTTTAAGTAATGATTGTTTTGGAAATTTCAACCCAGCACTTGATATCAATGATGGTTTAACCACTCAACCAATAGACACTCATTCACAACATGAGGTCCATGAGAACTCCTCAAACAGTAATAATTACACTTACATAGACACTTCAATTCCAAGAACCATAGGTGTGAATGAGCAATCACATTCATCATTAGATCAATGTCAAAGATGTGATTATAAATCAAAAGATTCTTGTAATGATGATATTAAAGATCGAAGACTGTTACAGTTGAGTTTTGATAATGTTAATTCACATCCTGATTTTATATCAAGTTCAAGTTTGGGTGATTGAATTATACTTAAGATTCAAAGAGTTTATATAGAAGTTTTTTTAATTAGTTACATGATTGACTTTAACTAACTTCGAGATATTTATTCAAAGTATAAATACAGTGTTTTATTGAATAAAAATCAAGTAGATAAGTGTACACTGTACTCATGTGTGATTCTCTTGAAAAATATCGATTTAATCTACATTAATTACTCTAAATTTAAAACAATATTTAAAACAGTACAAAGAAGATGATAAATTTTAATAGAAGACAAAATATATAAAAAAAAATCGATCAAATATTCAATCAACATTTAGAATGAAAATGGTCTAAAAATTATAAAACAAATATATCACAACGAACAGTTAACACAACATCAATAACAGTAATTTTAAACAACTTATAACTTTGTGTGGGTACACTCAAAAACAAACAAATTGAAACTCAAGAAATTATTTAAATTTAAACATTTAACTCTTCAAAAACTAATAATACACAATAAAACAAAAAAGAACAAAAAAAAGCAAAAAAAAACTGATTCATTTTGAAAGAAAATCAATTTATGAACAACAAAACAATTTTCCAAAAAAACCTTTATTTGAATTATAATCTCCATCATCTTGTAATTGAGTTTGATTTGTTCTATTAGTATTTTGAACATTATTTTCAAAAGTACCATGAGAGTTCAATTGTTCTCTAATTGGAGTTGGTTGTTTATTTTGGAATTGCTGTTGATTTAATGCATTACTTGTATTAGTATTGTTTGAATTATTATTATTATTACTTAATAAAATTTGTTGTTTCGTTGATTCTTGACTTTGAATGACTTGTTGTTGAGCTTGTTGATAAGCTTGTTGTTGAGCTTGATATTGTTGAGATTGAGATTGTTGAATCTGTTGTTGTAAATGTCTATTTCTTCTTTGTTGATTTGATCTATGATGACGATCTTTTTCATTTGGTGGATTTGGATGACCATAACCATGTAAGTTTGGCTTTTTATTAATAGATAAATCCCAACCTTTACCTCCATTCAATTTCATCCAATCATATTCACCATCACAAGTTTCACCTATATCATCTAGAGCACTAATTAATAGATTTCTATAACCTTCATAATTTGGAGTTTCTTCAAAATTTAAATTTCTAACGGTCTCTAAATATTGAGCAAATTGATGAGGTAAATTTGAACATAAATCATTAACGTTTGTTGATTTTTTTTTATCACCAATTTTTTCATATTTTTGTTTATTTGTTGGTGCTTTTAAACCTTGCCATGGTAATTGACCTCTTAAGAAATAAAAGAAAACATGACCTAGAGCTTCTAAGTCATCTCTTCTTGATTGTTCTCTACCAAGATGAGTATTAATTGACATATATCTTGCGGTTCCACTTAATGATTTTTTTTCTCTATATGGTATATGTTGTTTTGTTCTTGGATCTCTATATTGTTTAGCCATACCAAAATCAACTAAATGAATTTCATTTTCATCAACTTGTTGAGGTCTACCGATTAAAAAATTATCAGGTTTGATATCTCTATAGATTAAATCATGAGAATGTAAAATTTCAATTAAAGAAATCATTTGAATTGCAATTTGAACAGTTGTTTTAACACTAAATTTTCTACCACACCAATCAAATAAATCTTCTAAAGATGGACCTAATAGATCGATAACTAAGATGTTATGAACACCTTCCTGACCGAAATAATAAGCATTTGGTATACCATGAGAACCGGTTAAATTTTTATAAGTTCTATATTCATCTCTTAATTGTGGAGCTTCAGTTTTTCTTGGTTCAAATTTGATTGCAACAGGAACTTGATTAATCATATTAGTACCTTCAAAGATAACACCAAAAGAACCTTCACCGATTTTCTTACCAATCTTATAATGTAAACCAACTATAGTTGAATTAGATGAATTTGATTTTTGATGTTGATTTGAGGAAATTTGATTTGAAGGCTGGATGTTTGTGGAAGAATGGCCATTTGTGTTGGTGATATTGTTGATGGCAGCAGATGATGCGGCAACAGCAGCTGCGTTCACAGTTGATGTTTGATTACGATTTGACATTTTTATATAGGATGCAAAAAAAATGAATAAATAATGAAATGATTGAATGAGGTTGATGAAAAAATGGAAAATCAATCTAAAATACTAATGCGAAAATCTAGAAAGCAGCTTGAATGTAATGGATAATAATCTAACGATGGAAATGAGTCAATGACAATCACACTGAATGAACGACTGGTTTTTGTTTTTTTTTTGATCCAGGGGAAAGTATATATTTATATAACTTCAAAGTCACACCTTTAAATTCAGAACTCTGTTGGGGTGAGAATAGTCTAGAATGTAGATGAAGAGATGGCCAAACAGTCAAATATGTTGAGATAAGAGACTCAATAAAAGTGAAATTTACTTGAATTTCAACACACAAAAATTGATTGGAATTTTTTTTGTTTTGACTTTTTGTGGTTTTTTTCTCTTTCGATTCGAAGAAAAAAAAAAAACTTGAAACTTTTTTACGTAATCAAAATATTAATAAAACAGTAAGAAGTTGAATTAAATTAGATAGATTTGGTAAGAGAATGGAGAATGATTGTAGTAAAATGGTGTCAGCTATATTTATGATGTCATTAGCATTAGAGTGATACAAACGTTGAGTAAATTGGGAAAAATTTGACCTATATAGCACCTCTCACTATAAATATAGTCTCACCATCTTTCAATATATTACAACGATGACTTGTCTCTAATTTAGAAAACTCTTCATTATTGACTTTGAATAGATTCAATTTCTCTGATTCATTATTGGTCTTGTTGTTATGATTCTTCAAATTTAAGGTAGTTGCAATGGAATCCAAACCTCTTCCAATTGGCCATGATCTTGATATAAATACCGGATTCTTTACTATTTTATCATATTTCTCATTCTCGTTATCAATCACTTGAACCCATAGATGTATTCTTTCAGTTTGTGGGACTTTAGGATCACCTTTGGCAATTGATTTCAATTTTGATAGTTCTATGATTTCTTTAGTCTTATTGCTGACTGTTGATTTCTTTAATGATTTCTTATTGTTAGAGAAAAACTTCTTTAACTTGTTTAGTGCTGATGGTTTTAAAGTACTTTTAATGTTATTCTTGGGACTATCTGTTGTTGTTTTCAATTCAATCTGAACGTTTGATCTATCAGGGAATAATGAGCTTGATGGAGGCAAATGATCTGTTCTGATGGAACTTCTTGTAGTGTCTGATGATTTGACTGATTTACAGTTATGTATCTCTGGGTATCTGTGTTGTTTGCAGAATGTTTGATTACAATTACATTTGAATGGAAGGAAATCAATTTGGCCACAAAATGCACAATGCTGTCCAATGTCCATGAGTTCTGTTGATGATTTTCGATTATTTATTTAGTTTGTGTAGCTAGTTTTTGGGTGTAGAGTGAAGGACTGAATGTTGAGATCCACGTTCTTTATATACAAAATTGATTTATAATTAGATTGATTAAACTGATTAATAATTTTTGTTTTTCATGAATTAGATAGAAGAAAGAAGAAGTGAGTATTAAGTACATTATTTATGATGAGTCAGGGTCAGAAGCCACTAGTAAGATGAAGAGAGCGAGTGTAGAGTAATTCAATCATAAACCATAGAGAAACTACAAACTCCCATTTGTACATCATTAATTCATTATTTTCTAGCTAAGTATTCATCAAAATTAATTCTCCTACCATTTGGTACCGATTCCTCAATACTCTTATTCTGTATCTTATTATTGTCTTTTTGTACAGTTTTCTCCATCACTTTTCTCTTTTTCGGTTGTCTTTTCTGAACAAATATACTAACAGGTTTTGAAGGTTTCCTTATTGGTGAGGTAGTTTTAAAAGGTGATGTTGCATTGACTATTGGTTTAGGTACGTCAATCAGACTCGATGATGTGTTGTTTTTGGAAGTTTCAATAGGAATTGGACACTGAGGTTTATGTATAATTCTGTCGTTATTCATTGGGTTCTTAAAATAATCTAAATGTCTCTTTGCTTCAATGTGTGATTTTTGGAAAATCTTTGAACGATTTTGTAAAGGATTTGTGGTTTGATTGTTGAGTCTTTTATATGTCATTGGTTTTACAGGTATTATTTCATTCAATTGGATTAGTTTGTTTTGCTCTTTTGAATCTTCAATATCTTTCATTCTTTGTCTTAAATTTTCAATGGCCAATTCCTTTTTCAGTTGATACTCTTTTGATAGTTTCAAATAGACCAATTTATACGGTAGTTTATACCTCATTTTATTATATCCTTGATTAGATGATGGATTTTTGATGTTAATGTATTTGTTTAAATCGATTTCATCTTTATTATAATTCAATTCATTTAATTGATATTCATAAAATTTCCATATTTTAGATTTGTTAGTTGTATAATTTTCACATAACTCTTGCGGGAACTCTTTCTTGATTAAGTTCTCCCAAATTTCATTATCTTCAAATATTAGCATTGGATTTTTACTTTCTAAGTTAATCAACTGTTGAGATGATAACTTGAACAATACTTTCTTGATTAATGGATATCTGATGTCTCCTAGATCTGTCAACAGCAAGTGGTTCCTTAGTAGTATATTCAGACACAGAGTGGAAAGTGGCAGTAATCCACCCATACTTTGTGCCACCAAATTGAGTAATTCCAAATGGGCTCTTTATTAATACTCATCTCGTCTTGAAGTTCCGGCTAAACTCATTTTTCAAATTCCGAGGTACACGCGGAACTCGGCTAAATTTATTTCTCATTACAAATAGAAATATTAAATATTTAAACACCTTTCCGTGTTCCACAAATCATCAAGTATTTTTGTATACCAAAGCCATCCTTCTATAGAGCATTCATCACATTCTATACAGTACATTATTACTAATATCCTATTATTCCTTCCATCAATAAAAAATGGCATTATTTGGTAAAAAAAAAGAATCTGAAACACCAAAAGTTGATCCATCAAAACTTATTAAAACTCAAATCCCATTCGATAAAGTCCCTGCTTCTGCTACCATCCCACAAGAGAAACAGTTGTCAGAGGAAGAAAAGGCTAAATATAATGAAGTTTTGAAACATTTTCAAAATCCATCTTTGCTATTACCAGTTGATGAAAAAAATACACATCCTCATGAATTGAAACCATTAAATGATTTTGAAAAATCTTGGTTAACAAGAGAATGTTTTTTAAGATATCTAAGAGCAACTAAATGGGATGTTAAACATTGTATTGAAAGAATTGAATTAACTTTATCTTGGAGAAGAGAATTTGGTATTGGTAATCCTGATTTTTATAAAGATGTCGTTAATCCAGATTTAATTAGTCCTGAAAATGAAACTGGTAAACAAGTTATATTAGGTTATGAAAACAACTCAAGACCAATTTTGTACTTAAAACCAGGTAGACAAAACACCAAGACTTCATTTACACAAGTTCAACATTTAGTATTTTGTTTAGAAAGAGTCATCGATTTCATGCCAGGTGGTCAAGACTCTCTGGCTTTATTGATTGATTTTAAACAATATGATGACGTTCCAAGTGTGGGTGGTAAAATTCCACCAATAACTGTTAGCAGACAAGTTTTACATATTTTACAAACACATTACCCTGAAAGATTAGGTAAAGCTCTTTTAACAAATATACCATGGTTAGGTTGGACATTTTTAAAGTTAATCCATCCTTTCATTGATCCATTAACTAGAGAAAAATTGGTGTTTGATGAACCATTCCCAAAATATTGTCCAATTGAACAATTAGATAAAGAGTATGGTGGTTACGTTGATTTCACTTATAATCATAAAGTTTATTGGCCAAAAATGTGTGAAATTGCTTTAGATAAGAAAACACGTTATTATAAAAGATTTGAAAAATTTGGTTCTATTGTTGGTTTAAGTGAATTTGATTTGAGAAGTGATGGTGATGAATTAGTTTATAAAGTCGATCAATTATTTAAAATCGAAGATACAAAATCAGTTGATCAAGTTAACGAAAAAGTTAAATCTATCACTCAAGAAGTTTCTGAATTAAAAGTTGTTGATACTCAAAGTTAACTTATAGATAGAGAGCATAAAATCAATTAAGTAATTTTGGTGAAATATTACATATATACATAGAATTCATATTTGGAATATCGCTGTAGTTTATAAATATCTTACAACTAAGTTCAGGTTATCAGAATGAATAAAATACTATTCGGTCTGTGTGGTTTGGTTGGAAAATTCCATAAAACTAAAAAATATGCTTTACATCAGTCAGCTGCGTTCATATGTTACAGTGCAATAAAGGGAAAACTTTAAAGCTTTAGTATAGAAACTAACTTGACTTTTCACTGATGAAAGACCATCTTTGTTCAAGATACCTTTTTTTTTTCTTCTCTGAATATACCCTTTTTTTTTTCTCTGTAAAAATTTATATTGAACTCTATACAACTAAACACATTTTCTTTATTTACTCTAATTTTGGCATTATGTCTTCTTTAATCTTCTTTTCAACTTAATTTATCCTTTCGGGGGTGTTCCACACGAATTTATTAGCATCGGTTCCCGGAATTTGGGCCCAAAATAGGAAATTATCTCCGGCAAGCTCGTTGTAGTTCAGATGACATTTTTTTGACTTCAGAATGATGCGGTGGCTCAATGGTAGAGCTTTCGACTCCAATTAGGATTCTCAGTGCAATCGAAAGGTTGCAGGTTCGATTCCTGTCCGTGTCATTTTTTATTTTTTGGTTTCTTGTATTAAGTCATTTTTAGATTGAGTGTGTGTATCTTTTCCCTCCTTACTGAGACTTCATTTACAACCATCATTACATACTATATCAATTTATATTAAAACGGTTTAGCACATTTTCTTAATTCAATTTCCCCAGTTTTTGGACAAATCATAGTTTGCCAATCAATTGGATACATTAGGGAACCTGAACCGTTTTTAGATTTAGCAAATACAACACCTAAATCGTTTCTTGCTGTAGATAAATAATAATTCAAACCATCCCCCAATGATAAAACTTGAGCTCTTATGATATCTCCTGGTTTAAACATATCAATTATTTTAATCTTATCACGTTCTGTTGATCTTATATCTTGAATTCTTAAAATCCCTTTGAAATTTTCTCCTAAATCTGAAGAATTTAAATGAATTTGGAAATAATTGGAATGTGAACCAAATGATTTATTGTCAAATTGTGATGTTGATCCATTCGATCCAATTCCTGAATCTTTTAAAATGTTTCCATTTCCTTCAATAACTAAGATTTCAACGTGTGCTTGTTTCAAACTCAATTTCGTCACACGGGCAAGAACGATGTCTCCTTCCTTTGGTAAATTATTGGTTATTTCAGTGATTGGTTTGATTGAATTTCCATTATTTTGATTCTTCATTAGTTCTTCAAAATCTTTATATTCGTTGAAGTTAGAGTTAAGTATTGAAACTCTATATGTCTTTGAAACAATTGATTCTTTATTATCAGTGTCAGCTTCTTGTTTGACTTCTTCAATTTTAACATTTCCTACCAATGTTGAAACAATTACATTTTCTTTAACGTTATTTATTTCTAAGTCCTGTATAGCTGTTCCCTTTCCTGAAGTAAACTTCACCACAGTGTTATCTTCTAGTGGCTTATATAGTGGGACAAGCAGCTGGCCAGGGACCACAAATTTGGGTATTTCTGTTGTCATGTTGTTGATAACTTTATGATTATTTTAAGAGATGAGCTATAAAATTTTTTTTTTGAAAACATTTCATTGTAACCAACATACACATAATTGTAGAATAATTTAGTTGATAAAAAATGGAATTTCCAAGTTATATTGATGGTAAACCACCAGTGATATCATTACAGCAATACGATGATGCAGAATGGGCAAAGGATACAGCCGTTGATTATAATGAAGAGTTGAAGGCTTATGTCATTGTCTCTATGAATGAATCTACTAAAATAATTGCTAAATTTGATAAAGAATCACAAGTTATAATGAATGATATTTATAGAAGTGCTAAAACTCAATATGTTAACGAAAACCAATAAACGTATACTATACATAAACCTACACAACTTTAGCAAGATCATAATTTCATAATAACAAATAATTATACACAAATCACTAATAATTAAAGATCATAATTTCTCATTTTTAATTAAAGAACCTTCATTATATAAATCATTCAAGACATTTTCAAATTTCTTTCTTGCATTATTTCTTTTCAATTTCAGAGTTGGTGTTAAAACTTCATCTTGAATCTTTAGTGGTTCAATATCAAAATATAAATTATGAATTTTCTCAAAACCTTGTAAATCATTAATATCTTTATTAATTTCATCAATTATCAATTTCTTGAATTTCTTGTCCTTTAAAATATGTAATAATTCTTTAGAATTTGATATATTTAAACCATGTTTAGTTTCTAATATTTTAATAATCATTTCAGTTTCAATACCTGCAATACCAACTAAGAAATTTTGAAATGAATCTCCATGAACAAAAATTTGATTTAAAATTGATGAATTTGCTAGATAAACATTCTCAATCTTTTCAGGTGTAATATATTCACCTTGACTTAATTTGAAAAAGTTTTTAACACGATCAACGATGAAAACTCTACCATTACTATCAATTGATGCAACATCACCAGTTGAAAACCAACCTTGAGAATCGATACATTCATCAGTAGCTTCTTTATTCTTATAATACTCACTAAAAATTTGTGGGCCTCTTAATTGTAATTCACCTCTTGGAAATGGTTGATCATTGATATTATAACCCAATTCTTTACAATTTTTCAATCTTATTTCACATGTAATTGCAGGTGTACCAGCATTGCTATCAATTTTCTCTTGAAATGGATCACCAAGACAACAACCAGCAAATGATTCTGTCAAACCATAACCATTCGTTAATCCAATACCTAGATATGTTTTCAAGAAAATCATTGTATCTAAACTCAATGGAGCAGAACCAGTAAATAGAAACTTAGCTCTATCTAAACCAGCTAAACTTCTCAAAAGTTTGTGTATTTTGTATTTTTGAATTGTTGGTAGCTTATTGAAATTATCAATAGATAATAAATCCTCGCTGAATTGTTGTTTGATAACCTGTTTGAATAAACTTTCTAATTTATTCCAAACTCTAGGAACAGAAGCTAGATAATGAGGTTTTAACACTTTAACATCATCAAATAAAGTCTTTGGATCCTCTGGACATGATAACATAGCAACAGCATAACCACAAGACATTTCTAAAGTTGTTAATTGACGTTGATATATATGAGCTAATGGTAAATGACATAAAGCAGTTAGTTGTTCATTTTTTTCAGATTTATTATTGATATAATCACCAGTTGAATTTGGATTTGTTGAATTCATTGGACCACATAACCCTAAGATAGTACAAGCAATGCCTGCAGTTGCGATTCTATGAGTTAAAACAACACCTTTTGGAAATCCAGTTGTACCAGAAGTGAAAGAAATGGTATAAATAGTATCAGGATTTGGTGGGTTATAATTTCTAGGTAAAAGGTTTCTTTCACCAGTTTTTTCAACAGCTTTAAAATCAATTAAAGTTAGATTTACAGCTTCACATCTTTTGAATAAACCAGAATCACTTGAATTAAATTCATCTAATGAAACCATTATTAATAAATCGTTCAATTTACCTGACTCTTTTAATGATAGAATTTTATCAATTTGATCTTTATTTAAAAAAATGATTGGAGATTCAGTGATTTCTAAAATATGTTGTGATGAATCTTTACCTAGAGTTGGATACAATGCAGTATTTGTTAAAGAATAATCCCTTGTTGCCAAATCGATTAATAGCCATTCGAGTCTATTTGGAGCTAAAATTGAAACAATAAATTCATGTTTACCAGAAGTTGCAGTTAGTTGATTTGAGTAATTTTTATGATTTACAACTAAGTATAAAATACCGGAAGCTAAGTTATTCTTTCTTGCCTCAATTTCTTTATAAGTTTGGAAAGTATAGAAATTATCAAATTTATTCTTCACGGTGTTATTGAATTTTCTATAACCTAGACAGTTATCATTTGGGAAATGTTTGACCGAATGTTTGAATAGATCAGATAATGTTCTTAGTCCAGGATGAATTGTATCAACAGGTGGTTTATTCTTCAAACAATCAGAACGATAAATGGCAGAATATTCAGCAGTAGCAGTATTTGGAACGGGACTTGAAGAATATCTCAGATCATTTGGATAAAGATCATCTAATTCTTTGAAAGTTTCTTCAATTGAGGTCATAGAGAATGAATTGAGTTATGTTTATACAAACTCATTAAACTCATTTGATGAATTTTAGCCTGTTTATATAATAGTTGAATCCCCACATAATATTGGAGAATATCAACTCGAGGGGATTTAATTTAACCCGAGGATTGTTTTTGATGATCGGTTGTTTTAATTAAGAAGTTTTGTATAATCGGCAGTTTGGTATTTCGTAGTTGAATACTCGGTATACATAATACTAGATACATTGAATCCATCACTTCTATTGTTCCTTAGACTGACGTTTTTATTGAAAATAAATTTTGTGTCAAAATCACGTGACTGAAATTTCAGAATTATGAGCGATGGTGAATTTCAGAAAACACGGTTGACTCTTGATTGTTTCTATTATTGTTTCTTGCTTTACTCCCAACTGTTCAATCGTCACAGGCGTTACATGTGCTTTCATATTCTCAGAAGATGGAATTTGAAGTGCTCAATGATAAAGACACAGAGCTTCTCATCGAACAACTAAACAAAACACGTCTGAAAAATGAATCTGATGAAAATGATTCAACAACAGCATTGTTAAACTCAAATTTACTATCCAATGTATCTCAATCGACTAAAGTAATTCAAGATAATAATCCAGTTACTCCAGAAAAACGGCCAATATCTGGCTCTTCGCTTCACTTCACTACAAATCATGATGAAACTGAGGTTGACTTAGATCATTTAAATTATTTGATTACCACAAAATTACCCAATACTGTCAAGTACATTCATTTTAAATACATCATCTCAGATTATATAAACTCTTTAATGACTCACAACTTCAACTTGGGCTCTGATTTATTTATATCAAACATCTACAATCAACTAAAATCATCTACATTCAGTCATAATGATTCACATTTTACCAAAATTTTAAACATTTTTTTGGTGAATCCATCGAATGAAGCTATGAAATTAGCAAATTTTAAATACTTCAATCAGATTTATTATAAAAAATTGGCCTTTTTCAAAAGTTGGAGAATTTCTCTCAAAGTCAGAGATGAGCTGGATAAATCTTTACGGTTTTTTGATTTAAGATTAAAACAAAAGAATTTTAAAAAATTTAAAGAGAAAATGCTTCATTTGAATCAATTAAGGATAAAATCAGTCAAGTTCCATGATTTAAAATTAAAAGTAAAACATTTTAACACAATGAATACAAAATATTTACAAGTTCAGAAACAGTTACATTTAATTGATTTGTCCAAAAAATCAGAATATTTGAATACATGGATTTTCAAAATCAATAATGATAATATGAATGCTGAAATTTTCAATAATAACAATGTATTGATAAATTCATTCAAACTGTGGAAGCTGAGATCAAGATCAACAGTTTCAAATCATGTTACTAAAAAACTGTTTCTAGAAAAATGGATTACGAAGTCCAAAAGAGTTAATTTATTATCAAAAGAATCTAGAACTTTGGAATTGATCTTATCTGTTGATTTAATATTCAATAAATGGAGGTTATTGACAAACAAAAACGTTGAGCTACATATTCAATCGAATTCAAAACTAAGAAAATTCATGCTAAAGAAATATCTCATGAAATGGAATCATTTGAATAAATTGCAAGCTAAACTACTTGAGTTCAAGAAATTTCAAAGTTTAATGAAGTTAAAAAGAAATTTTAAAGATTGGAACACAAAAGTTAAAAATGTTAACACTGCAAATCAATTTCATAGTAACAGTTTGCTTACTTTAAAAAGACTGTACTTGAAAAATTGGAACTCAAATCTGATTAATCGTGGTAAGGTTACTTCATTTCAGAGAATAAAATCATTAAAGAAACAACTTGATATTTGGAAACTAAAATCAATTGAAAGATCATATTCAAATAACAATAAATTTGATAAACTGAGAAAGAAGTTGTTTCTTATAAAATGGAATAAATTATCAAATTTAAAACTAATTCTAAAGAATCACAACAATTTAATTCTTCGAAACTCATGGAATTATTGGAATGTTCAAAAACAAATAATATTTGACTCAGTTTACTTGAGTGAAGAAACTAACAAAAATTTCTTAAGATTGAGATATTTAAAATTGTGGAGTAGAAAATTAAAAGTGAATAAACTTGAACTGAATAAAAGATTGGATTATTTCATATTGAAAAAACATTTCAAGAAATTCAAATCAAAACATCAACGGGTATCATACTTAAACAACAGACTGATCAATTATCAATCCAATTCATTCAAGTTTCTATTTTTTAATAAATGGAAATTAACCTATAAAAAATCAATTGAAATTAAATTATCAAATAACCTTGAACTTTTTAATGTTGAGTCTAACTTGAATTTAAAGAAAAAAATGTTCAATTTTTGGAAAAACAGAAACAACCACTTAAACGTTCAGTTATTCAGATTTAACAAGAATATAATGAATTTGAGATTACCACAATTTTTAAATCTTTGGAAAGTTAAATTTCAATTCATTAAAGATATGGAGATTGAAGCAAATAAGATCAATAACATCAATCTGTTATCTTCAGGCTTCAATAAATTCCAATTAAATTTACTAAAAATTAATGAATTAAATTTAAAATTATACGAATTTAATCAGTCAATGAATTTGAAAGTAATATTAAAATTAATTAATAAATGGAGCTTGAAATTATTGAAGTTACAAAAAGATAATGAAATCATTAAAAATTTCATATCAAGATGGGATAGAGCTCACCTTAGAGCTATCTTATTATTATGGAAGGGTAAGTTATTAGAGAATGATAAGTATTCAATGGGTAAATCAAGTTACATTAATGATAATTTGATGGATACACATTATTCACCAAGTTTCACAACTCCAATCAAATTGAAAGTTGAAAGTAAAATCCCCGGAAGTGAACGGATCAAAAGAGAAAGATATGAAGCTTTAAAATCAAGATATAATAAAATCAAATACGCAATTCCAAGTCCAATTAAAGATGATACTTATTATAATAATAATAATACCGTTGAAGATTTGAAGTTTAATCCATCAAATAACAATATTGATTTAAGTCCTCTAAATAATAACATTGGTGTCAAGAGAAATAGTTTGATTGGTACTCAAGAAAATAGTGCCATAAAAAATGCTAGTAGAAACATGAACATTTCAAATAGTATTGAAAGAAGATTTAATAGAAATGGGGCCAATTTGAATATTCATGATAATGAACTCGATGAAAGAAATCTTGATACAATGATCAGTAGAAAAAATGAAAGCATTAACAATATGGATAGATTTACCATTATTCAAAGAGATGGTACAAGTAAGAATGATGATAGGAACAATAGAGCTTTTGTTAATAAAAAATTCAACAATAATAGCATTAATGATGATGATAATAGCAACAATAACATGGATGATACGTTCAATGATGATGATTATGAAGAATTAGAAAGTCCAGTGATCTCATATAAAAACGTCTTCAACTATGGAGTTGGGAAATTAAATAAAAGTGGGTGATGGATTGTATCATTGGGAAATGATCAATGAATTACACATTGTGTTACACTATTTCAAAGTTTTCAGAATTAATATACAGGTCTCTGATTTCAGATTCGAATCACCTCTAAAAGATTGTTTTTTCAATACTATCAGATTTTAATCTAATATAGACTGTTGTTGTGATTGCTTGGTGCTTTATTGATGTTTAGGACCTTATAATGAATCATTCAAAACTCAAATCAGAAACCTTTGTATTTAGATTCTAGATTCTAGGTAGAAATTATTCGGATTATGTGTCAAATTTCATGAGTGTATGCAGATCAATATATCGGACTACAACATAGAACCTTCAAATTTCAAGGAAAGAACAATATTTCATGTAATGGCCATACGTTACACTTAATTCCTACTGTCTTAAAATCCAGCTGACTTATTGAAACCGCGTAATGAATGAGACTGCACCTAGAATTCAAAGAGTTGTGACACAGAGTAGTTACTAGTAAGTACGAATTAAAGGCTTTAGCAAGAAGATAATTCCGAAACGCGCATCGGACCTCGGATCTCGGGGCTCGGCATAATAAGCCAAGGCTTGATCGAGAAAATCCGAAATCTGTGAAAGAACACATACAAAATTTGCGGTATTGTTGTATCAATTAGTTCTTTATTCAAACAAAACGGTCATAATTTAGATTGATTTTAATCTCCAATGTCTTAAGGGCATGCTATAGTAATATTGAGTACTCCCTACCTCATCGAACCATCCGAGAAAAAACTGATTTAAAGGGTTCTCTATTATTCTACCGGGGGTTGTAAATTAAACCCGGATTTACAGTAGAATTCGGTTTTAGTGGAAATCTTAAATCCACAAAACCGTTAAAAAAGCTGTACTTACTTTTTTTGTGATTTCTAATTAACGAATTAATAATGAATCATCTTAGTTGAGAACTCTTATATAAATAGCCCGCAATTTCCTATATTCTAGTTATTCTCATCTCATATAACCTTGATCGATAAATATCAGCAGAAATCAGTTCTTTAAATACTGAATACATCATATATTGATCTACGGCTATTACACATCTGATTTCAATACCGCTAATTAAAGAAAATATAAATATACTTTACTGTACCATTTATTTTTATTTGAAATATTGAAAACACAATCACAACAAAATATACCTGAACATGACTAAATTAACCTTTTCAAAGAACAATTCAATTTGTTCAAGATCAAAGCAACTCACATCATTCCTACCAAATATGGTTGATTGTATAACGACAACAAGTTCTTCAATGAAATCAATGAAACATTTCAAAGATATAATAAATTTCAACCAAAAGAGTGATAAAAATGGTAATAACATCAACAGTCATAAGCTATCGAATAAAACTAAAAACATTAAAATCATAACGAGAAATGATTTAATTTATGACACTTATGATTTCAACACATCTAATAAAAAATTAAACAGATTAACACAGAATAAATCTAAACCATCATCACCTGCATCTTCTTTACCATCTTCTAATTCAATTGCATCAACAGTTCAATCAAATAGCTCATTCTCACTCAATGATTATAACCTTAATATCATAGATGAATTGAGCACTAATGATAATGATATAAGACCATACATTCCTCAAAGTCATCAAATCAAAGATGAAGTTGTTACATTAAATGATATTTTCACTGATGATGGATTGTTAACTATTCCAATCATACATGAATCAAGTTCAAGTTTTTTTGATTACGATTTATAATAATTTCTTACGTTTTATGGATAATGATAAATATAATTTTTAATACTGATTCAAGTCTAATATCTATTTTACCTCTTCTACCTCACTCTATCTCTCTATGCTAATGTCCCTTTATGTTCTGTGTTTTGTATAATTATACCTAATGAAATCGTGTCAAAAAGATGAGTTCCGGTTCCATTTTAGCCGGAACTGAACCCCAAATTTAATTTAGACAGGTTGTTTATTTGAATATTATTTATTCCAACCTCTTTCATGAAGTTGTATGGAGTAATATGTTTTGCAGTTTTCTATTAATATCACTACTGTTCCAGTTGGTTTCAGCTTTAGATGGTTTCAACTCAAATGATAGTTATTTCTCTGAGTTTGATCTGAAGGATGATTACTTTACAGAATTCAATTTAAATGATCCAAATCTGTTAAAGCTTTATAATTTGAAAGAATTCAAACCTGTGTTACAGATCCCTATACCAGAAGATGAAAAAACTTTGAAAAGTGATGAAATACCTAATTATATCCTTGAATTTAATCCAATTTTATATTTATATTCGGAAGAAGGCTATTTCCCATATGACGTTGAACATTACGTTAAACATTTCAAATTGGTTGATAAATCAAATAACTACAAAGTCATAGAATCAGATTTAACCTTGCATAAATTATCAAACATTTCTAAATTTTATAACACTTCAAATTTTTACATGGATTCGAAATTTGAATTTATAGATAATCCAGATTGGTTAACTGGAATCAAAAATAAGCCCAATTTAAACAATAATAAGATAGATGAGGCTTCTTCAATATTAGTTGTTGTAGACAAAGGTAACGGTTGGGTGGATGCGTATTGGTTTTATTTTTATTCCTTTAATGAAGGTCCTTATGTTATGGGTAGAGGCCCATATGGTAATCATATTGGAGATTGGGAACATTCCTTAACTAGATTTTATAATGGAGTTCCAATGTTTTTATGGATGTCAGCTCATAGCAGTGGTAGTTCATATTATTTCAATTCTTTAGAAAAATCAGATATTGATTCTAAAAAACCAATAATTTATAGCGCAAAGGGAACACATGCGAATTATGCATCAACTGGGCAATATCATCACGATTTACCGTTTGGAATTTTAAATGATTTCACAGACCGTGGTTATTTATGGGATCCATCTAAAAATTATTTAGGTTACATTTATGATGGTATCAATGTTAGTCCAATCAGTAATAGATCAAGAGAACTAGAGTTACAGAATTGGTTGTTATATAAAGGGCATTGGGGAAATGACAAATTAAATCCAAACGATCCTAGACAAGTTTGGTCACCCTGGGAGTGGAAATTCATTGAAGGACCAACAGGACCATTGATGAAAAATTTACAAAGGACCAAATTATGTCAAATTTCATCAAATTCATGGTGGAAATATTGGGATAATTGTAAGACAAAAAATTACATTGATTTAGGTACGGGATATGAAAGGGACTTTGATGGAGTTACTTGTTCCAATTTATTTTACTGGATAAAGCCCACTTTTTTGAGAGTTTTGATGAATTATTTAACTAGAAATGGAGGACTATGTTTTTTGATTGATTTGATTTATGGGTGATTTGAGAATTTATAATAATGGCTGATACTGGCTAACAATCTTACAAATTCAATTGACATCAACATTACATCACGACTTGAACATTATTACCGATCCACATTATATGTGTGGCGCAAACCAGAGTAATTTCTTTTAATGGAAAGTGAAAAAAAGGTTTAAAAACTCTTGTCTTTCTAAATTTATTTGATTTTAACTTACTTGAATCGTTATCACTGTCAATTAGTCTTTCATTTAATTGGTTGAGTTAGTTCATTGTTGTTCTTTTGTCAAATTACCTATCAAATTCTTTCAAAAAATCTTTGGTTTATTAGTAATGGCATCCCCGATACTTAATAATGATAATGATGTTAAAGTTTCAAATTCTATAGACACGTTTACTTCAATTTTAGAATGTCAAACAAATGCAATCAAGTACTTAGTTTATCAATATAAATACTCAAAATTCAGTCAAGAACAGTTGAAAAAATCGTTATCAATTTTAAATAATTCTTTATTGAAAGGTGGTAAAATTGTCATCTCAGGTATTGGTAAATCACATAAAATCGCCTCCAAAATTGTGGCTACATTAAATTCTTTAAGTTTACAATCTGCTCTATTACATCCATCAGAAGCTCTACATGGTGACTTGGGTATATTGAGAAAAGAAAATAATGATTGTTTAATTTTAATCTCATCTTCTGGAAGATCACCGGAATTATTACAATTACTACCTCACATTTCCTTAGACATTCCAATTGTTTTGTTAACAAACAAAAAAACTTCAATATTATCTCAACATTTTCAAATCAATTCTTTATTATACGCTGAATTGCCTCCTCAATTCTCAGAAGAATCAATATATGGACTAACTGCTCCAACTATTTCCACTACATTATGTTTAACTTTAGCAGATGCAGTTTCAATTTCATTAGTTGAGTTATATATATCAAATATAAATGATAGGAAAAAGTTATTCAGTGAACGCCATCCAGGTGGTGCAATTGGTGAAGCATTTTTATCAAATCACAATAGCTTAATTAGTTTTTCAGAATCAAGTTCAACCAAGTCTAATCTATTTGACAACATCAAAAATCTACAAGATGATATGGGAGAAGAGAAATTTAGTTTCAATCCAGTTATTTTTGATTTAAATTTTGAGGAAAACACCGAAACTGAACTAAATATTGATATTGAGCTAAACAATAAAGTTAAGGAATCTAAGAATAATGGATTTTTAGATAAATTCTTTAATGATGAAATTCATTTACTGCAATCAATTACACTGTATGAATACATTATATTTAATCAGTCAATGGTCATTTCTTCAGCTTCAATAAAATCAATATACAGATCGGTTCATCAACATGAATATTCAACAAATGAGGAAAAGTTCAATGAATTATCATGGAGAATTAAAGAAAAATTTTCGAGGTATGAATGATTAGAAGTTTCCAATTTATAGATAAATGTATTTTAATGACCAACAATGACTCTTTGTTTTTGTTAATCCAACCACTATCATCTAATCGTAATAGATAAATCTGCTAGTTTAAATTACACTACTGTAAACTATTAACTAGTATTACAATAACATCAAAAAAAAACTAATGAAAGGTGTTTAGATCAATGATGGAACTTACAGAAAAAGTTAAAAAATTGGACGAGACCGGAGTCGAACCGATGACCTCTCGCTTGCAAGGCGAGCGCGCTACCAACTGCGCTACACGCCCTTGTGAATAAGATTGTTTACTCATAGTATATTATGTTACACTGAGTGCTGCACTGAAGCTATTTTGGCCGCAATATAGTCGAGGGAAACTTGAGTTGAAAGAAAGATTAAGAAACATGAAGTGGTTAAATTAGAGTAATTAGAAGCCACTAAGAAAGGTTTTTAAGTTGTATAGATTTTTTTTTTTTCTCTGAATACCATATAAATATAAGTAAATTCGAATATGCGCCTCTGAAAAAATGGTTTGGAGCATTGAGAGTTTCTGCGAAAAAATGTACTATTCAGTCGCGACTTCCTATTCTGGAATAAACCAAATCAGCTTTTTGCCCACGACCTCAAATATAAATTTTTACAGAGAAAAAAAAAAAAAAAATTGTATTTTTCATCAAAAAAACATATTCAAAAAAAAAGCATAATGAAAATACAACCTTAACCAGCTTAAGAATATTATCAAGCTAATGAATTACTCAAAAGTAATTTAAGAAGTATCAGAATGAATAGAATCACAAATGATAAGTTATATTATAAGTTGCAACATAGGTATTAGATTCTAGAAAATGACATAAATCAATTGAAAGAAAAAAAGATCAATAAGGTAATCGTAATCAAAATGAACAAGTAATAGGTAATAAAAGCCTGTCCTATTTTCATATAGTTATTTCAAAGTTATTCCAACCCTTTCTATGCAATTAATTTATATAAATACTGAACTGTAATCTAAGAACGCCATTTTTAGGACAGGAAATACAAGCCATTATCAACAATATAACGATAATCATTCTCAGAGTACTACAGTTTCAGTTTAACATGCCTTTCATCATTATAATAAAGATAAAGGTAATCCATATACAACAGGAGCTGCACCATTTAAGTATTTTAGGTTGCAAACATCTCTAGATTCTTTAACAGCGTCACAAATATTCATACTCATATTCGATTCAATTCTCTCTTCATTTTCAATCAATCCCCATTTTTGAAATAAAGATAAGCTAAATTTATCTATATCTTTATCTGTAACATCCCATAAATTACCAACAATCATGGGGCAGCCACCAATTAAGTATGAATAGATGGTACCTGATGGTTCTAATAAATTATTATTCTTTAGTTTTGCTGAAGAACAACCCAATAATAAGCTTGGTGCTATTTTTTTTCTCTTCTTCAATGTCGATGATTTTATAAATTGCTCTCCACTACCGTGACCAATATAAATAAATAAATCAGAATTCAAATACTCATTAAACTGTTCTTCAGTTGGTTGTGATCTAATAAGCCCATTCCAGTTTAAATTTGATGATATCTTTTCAAATTTATCTTTAAATCTTTCTTCTGTTTTCAGTAAATCCTTTGAAGGGTTTAATAAATATGATCCATTTCTTTTGTTTATAAATAGTTGTGGATTTTCATTGAATAACTTTAATAAATATGACAAAGAAGGCATTCTTGTGGTCGAAGTGTTTCTCAAACATGGTAATGACTCCCATGGAAGTAATAAACATTCTTTACCTAAAATTAAAACAGTGTGTTTATTCTTAACAGGGGTTGGATTTGACTGGATGAAGTCATTGATTAAGTTTTCAACTTGAACATAAATATTATCAATATCGATTTCATCATATGCATTTTCTTCACCATGAAATAACAAGATATCTAGGACAAAATAAATCAAATCTTCTAACAATTCAGTATTTAATAATTTTGAAGGATCTCCTAATTTCAAAAACAATTTGACAACAAATTCATCAATTTCAACGGTCTTGGAATTATTTCTCTGTGACCTCGTTGGGATATTTTCTTGTATAATATTCAGAAATTTTCTCTTAAATATCTTTATTTGTTTATCAGAAATTTTCTCTTGATTGAATATACCTTTGAACCCACCAATCCAACAGTACTCTATTTTGATCAGTAACTTCCTCAATGATTCATCTAATGAAATTCTTTCTTCATGCCATTGTTTTCTATCTTCTGATGATTTAATATTGATGATTCTTTCTTTTGAAGTTGTAGAATTGCTTTTTTCGATGATTGAGTTCAACTCACTTATAGCATCATTAAATGAAAAAGTTTCTTCATCAAAAGTTCTACTTGAATGTCTGCTAATTGGTAGTCTTAGAAATGTTGGAGTTTTTAATCCTTTTTCGAAATTTGAAATTATAAGATCTCCATTAAATGAACAAATGTCAATTGTTATAACTAGCCAATCTTCTGGAATTTTCGTCAATAGCTCGGAATCTATGGCTGTTTCATCAATTTCATTAACGCTGAAATTGAGTTCATCAAAATTGAAATTAGGTATTAAAATTTTTGAATTATCAAGATTTGTGATATTGATCATTTCTTTCTCATTAATTAATGGTTGATTTTTCAGATAATCATTTAATTTATAGCTTTCTTCGATTGATTCATAATGATAAGAGTTTGAAATACTTGATAATGTTAATAAGTCTAACGACAAAACTTTATGAATCTCATCAATATGATAATTTGATAAATATTTCAATTCCTTAAATAAATCCAGACAGATCTCTTTTGATTGCTTCAAATTCATGATAGATTTTTTAACATTTCTAATATTTTTAACTTTACCATTCAACAAGTTTAGGTTTGGTTCTTCATCCTCTTCTTTATGTGCCGAAGGGATTGACATTGCTGAATCTTCTAGAGTTGAAAATAAAGGATCAACATTTAGCATTCTTTGAGCATCAGTAAATAATTTTCTTGATGTTATCATAAGATCCATTGCATTGATATAGGGGTCTGTAGAGTTTTTCAAAGAAATATCAACATTAAAAACATATTCATAATTCAGTCTCCATTTAGCTGATAAAAGTTTTGATTTTTTATCAATAAAACTGAGAAATTTTTTCAGTTTTAATTGAGCATTATCAACTTCTTCCTCGCTTAAAGAATAAATGTTACTTAAAATATTATAATAAATCAATTTGTAATTATCAACATATTCGTCACCCTTCATTAAAGGAAGACTTTCAAAGATTACATTTGCTTTTGATTTGATTTGATTACAAGCTAAAGCATCACCGATGACAAAGTAATAATAACATAGAAAATAACAATTTTGGATAAAAATAGTTTTGTTCTTGCTGATCGAATCATTAAATTTATTTAATTCTTCTGAATAGTAAAATGAGTCTTTTGAAATTCCAAGATGAATCAGGATTTTGATCAGATATCTGAAACTAGATGAAATTGTTTCATAAACATCAAAACTTTCAATATTTTGTTTTAATATTGTTTTTGATAATCTAATAGCTGAACAAAAGGACAATAAACTTTCTAGATGTTCTCCAAAGTATAATAGAGTTTTACCTCTGTAGAAATGTAATTTAACTAAAATCTCCAAACTTTTAATGAATATATCTTTAGAATGACCACCTTTGTTTTCTGTTGATAAAAGTATTTCATTTTCTGAAATGATTTTATGAATGTCAATCAAAACATTCTTCAATTCTTCTTTGTTATTTGTGATTAGGTTGTGTTTCAATCTCAAAACTTGATAATTTAAGCCTATATTTAGAACATTTTCCTCATTTTCAAAAGCTTCAAAAGTATCTGATAATTCAAAGGTTTGTAAATTTTCACCAAGATTTATTTGATTTTCTAGTTCAATAAATCTGATCCATCTATTAAACACTTGGTTGTTGAACAGCTTGTATTTTTCAATAGAACTTATCAAATGTTTTAAAGCATTCTGAAAATTAACAAATCTTAGATATTCAACTAATTTAGTCAAAAACTGAAGTTCTGTGGACGTCAGGCTCAATCTGTTCCTACTCACCCAGTCTTGGGTGTATAAATTAACAATCTTTACAATGTTTGATGTTGATCTGATTCTAATTTCCTGAATTAAATAGTAAAATGACTTGATTAAAAAGTCGGCACCAGTCCAATTATGTGCTGAACCTCTTTTTGTAGGTGGTTGAGGTTTAACAACGGGTAGTTGTTGAAAGTAAACACCACAAAGCATCTTCAAAATTGGTTCAGTAATATTTAAGCGGAAAAAAAAGGTTCTTAAGTCATCTAAAGAATATTTTGCAGCTGAGGTAAATATCAAAGTTTGATATTCTTCTGGTAAGTTTGAAATTTCTAATACTGACAAATCTTTGAAAGCAATTGGAATATCAAATAGACCTTGGATAATATCTATTTTATGAAGTAAAGTTGGAGCTTGCAATGAATCCAAAAACTCTTTGTTGAAGATCACGTTAAACAAATCAGTAACAGGAATATTTTGGGAGGATAGTAACCTTAAGCACTTTTCAAATCTGAAAGGTAAATCTGATTTTGAGGAATCATTCTTGTATAATGACACTTCTAACATTAGACTATTAATCGCAAAATCATTTTTAAATTTATTGTCTGTAACTCTTGAAGCAAAATTGTAGAATAGATTAGAGATATTCTTTAATCTTTTGAATTGTTTATTTCTCAAAAATAATTGTTTCATTTGTAAAAAACATTCTTGGATAAATTCAGGTGATGACATAAATTTGTTAGAAACTATAACAAACTTATCCAACACCTCTAAGATTGATTTATTCAGTTGATCAATATGCTTAATATAATATTGAATTATTGATTTATGGTCACTTTCAGGCTTCTCCAACCCTGTAATAATAACCTTCCCCAAACTATCGATAATTGTGGCATTTGGCTTGCCCAAAATTTGTAACTCATTTAATAAGATCTCTTTATCTATATTGGACATTAAAAGTATTTTTGTTAATTTTTCACATTGACCGGCATCTGTATTAACTAACTTCCATTCAATTGTCTTATATTCTTCATTCTTTGATAACATTTGTTGATAAAGTTCTGTAACTTTATTGAACTGCTGTGATTTATCTGACATCGCATAATCAAATAAAAAGTAGGGTATTTTTCCAAATTCTTTAATAATCATCAATTCAATCTCAAGATTTTGGATATATGAGGTTTTACTGAGATTCGTTATGAATGATTCAAACTTGAATCCGAATTGGTTAAGAAACTGTAAGAATTTGAGGTCGACACATCTTTTGAATTGAACATTTGGAGCAAATTTAGAAAATGACAGAAGTAACCTTACCAACACTAGTTTCTGGTTTTCTGTTAAACAATCCGAATATTTTGAGCTTCTTAAGAAAAAATCAAGTAACTTATCGATTGCGTTATTATCATATTTCTTCTGATGAAATTTTTTGAATATTATTTGCATGACTAAAAATTTGATTGTAGCTGGGCATTCCAATTCTAGAAGATCCAGATAATCTAAGTCGTTTTCTGATTGCAAACTTGTGTTGTAGTTATTAATGAATAATGATACAAGTTCTCTTGAGGATATCTTGAAATTGGATGTACTTTCCAAGTCAATTAATCTAACAATATAAGCTTGATGTTTCCTTATCATGTGATCTCTTTCACCTTCTAAGTCCAAAGAATATAACTGAACGAATGAACTTGAAATCAACCGTGTCAAGGAATTCGAAATGGTATGTAGCTTGTTTAATCTATTAAGTCCCAACTCAATAGCACTCAAGCAAATTTTTGAAATCTCTAATGGATTGGTCCTGATGAATGCTGAACTTCTTTTTGTAGGAGACAACTCATCATTTGAAGAATAAGTCGAACTGATGACTTTCAGCGGAGATCCAAGCAGCCCACCATTAATGCTAGAATTTACAGGATTCAATTTTAAAACAGAATAAGCAGATATGATGAAGTCCAATTCTCTATCCATTGCGGGATAACGAACTATAATGCAATCTTCTTGAGTACAGATGATTTGATGCTATGCTTTGTGTATGGTTTCAAATCACACACATTATTTTTTTTGTTTACATTTCAAAAATTCGCGACCGTTTGTTACTAGGGTTATAAACATACAAAAAACCGATCTCTCTATATTTACTATTTACTATACCACATTTTAGCTCCATTATTTACTCTCTTTGGAAGACTGGGAATTGAAGACCGTGGTTACCTTTGTATGCAGGAGTTTCTGGTTTTTTCCAACCGTTTAATATAGATTTATCATCTAACTCATAAACTTCAATTCCTAATGGTCTACAAGTATCAACCATATCGACTTCAATCTCTTCATCACCTTCACCCCAATCCCATAAGCTTAAATCACCACCTGGGCATGCACTAATAGCACAAAGTAAATCTTGCTCAGCAAAAAACTCAAAATAGTCGCCTTTGATAGCTGGAGAAGTATCCATCCAATATTTACCATCTTTATCTAAGCCAGTAACTTGAAAAATGTTTAGAACATCATGAACATCAGATTCTTGACCACCATAAGGCATAATAGCACGAGTCAAGTTTGAGTGACAGTGGAAATCATTATCCTCTCCAGATAACAAGGTATCCACATATGGATCACATCTTGTACCTAATAAATCATGAATATTACTGATTTCAAGTCTATCCCTGATAGAGTCACCTGTAACTGTCAATAGTGGTCTTAAGTATGGTAAACAGGAGAACAATCTATCATATTTCTTGATATGAGTCCCATAAAATTGTCGGGTTCTTGAGGCCCAAAATTTCTCTCTGAAGTTATCAGCATTCCAGGCATTGAAATCACAAACTTGGGGACCTTCAGGCGTAACAACTCTTACAACTGAGCCAGCTTTGACCTTCCACGCTTTTCCTGATCTGATTGGAACAGTTTCATTGTAAACTAAAGTTTTGGAAGCTTGGTGAATTGTGTCATAGAAGTCTCTATTGACATCTAGAACTGGAGTTTTGGTAGGTTGATAAGCTGGAACCACTTTTTCTCTTGGTTTGTAAGCTGGTTTTGACATGTTTTCAAGAATGTTCTGTTGAACTGAAGTCGTTGAGAAGGTCAACTTTCAAACTTTCCAGCTCTTTTATATTCTTTTCATAGTTTCGGAGTTCGTATCCCGAAATGATTTGTAGTTCAATTGGAAGATCACACAACGATTACAATGGTGGATAAAGATCGCAAATGCACTGTTTATTCGAATAAATTCCTTACACGAATTGGAATAACCAATTTTGATTCCTTTTTACTGTTCTGGAATCTGATTTTGACCTCAATGAAATAATGTCTAGCTAAAATACAAGTTTGAAAGCTTGGAATCAGGGTTTCTTCTAAATCTCGTTTAAAAGTGATTTCCAGATCCAAATATTGAGTATAAACTCCTTCTTCTTCGCTGCTGATTTCCCACTTACCACAAGTAAATTTTTCATCAAATGCAAGTAGTTCAAATGAGTCTGCTTTCAGATTGCCCATAGCCTTCATGTCTAGAATAGTTTCGGTTGAAATATAATCTTTGATCTCAAGATTTCGTTTTTCACACTTCATTGTTATAAGCTTTAACCTATTGTAATAATCTTTGAATTGGTTAACTAATGCATCAAAAGTCTCAGAGTGATAAGCTTCTGGAGGTATTTTGACTGGAATTGAGCTGTTCGAGAAGACATTAGTAGCAAGTAACCGAGTCCTAATTAGTGAAACTTTAGGCAACGAATCAATAGAAGTTGAAGAATTGAATATTGATGGTTTGAAATCAAACTTAATTGACAGTTTTTTCAAAGTTTCTGATTCTTCTGGAGTTATTACGCTCTTCATTCCATGAAGGTTATGATACTCAATGTCTGTTAATCGTGATATATCATTGACCTTTCTAAATGAGTCTGGTGAAATATAGGGTAGTCCTTCTTTTGGTAGAGGTGTAGATATCGACAAAACCCCATTGATAGCATCTTTTGATTTAAATTTAGATAAAAACTTCAAGGAGTCTGTTTGAGTGAATGTTAATCCAGTTTCGATCCTAGATGAAGTTGTAGCTTTGTTTCTCAGAGGAAAGCGATTACCAATGGTACCGTCATTAGTATTTAATAAAGAAAATCTTAATTGCTCTGATTTAATTTGATTAGCCAATTTATCTAAATCATCTTCTATTTTTCCCTCGTTCAACATCCTCAATGATTTTTCAGCATAAACAAGAGAATGTTCCACAACTTCCTGTAATCTTCTAGTGGAATCATTGGAGACGAATAATGAAACACCAAACCCAAATGGAATGAATCTCAAGGAATGTTCAGCTTCCCCAATAACACAAAGTTTTGTAGTTGTATCTGGTAATTTTTGATGAGAACAGAATGTTCCATTGATGCTATATGCCACATTTATTTTTCTAAATGAGAAATCTTCTGTTAAAACTGGAGAACCAGGCTCTCCATTAAAACCATAATGCAATCTAGGATCAACCTCAACATTCAAGTATTCTCCGTTTTTTCTAAGAAAATTAACACCCATGGTTGGCGGTAGAAATGTATGCATATCTTGTTGATGACGACACTGAGTATCTAATGAACTATATGGAAATTTAAAAGTAAATTGTTTTTTATAGACAACACCAGGTATAAGAAATTTATCATTTGTATCATGAGTACTTTGTGCCAGTGTACCGAATTGAGGACCATGATCAATGGACAAACTTGCACTTATGTCAACCATTTTCAGAAACTTTTTCAGTACCTGTCTATTAGCTTCAACATCGTTAATAGAAATATAACCGTCCAACGTTACATAAAATGCATGAAATGGAATTTTAGTTTGACCTTGGTTTTGAAATACAACATAGCCATTCACAATATCACCAGATGTGTATTCCTTCAATGGTGATTGTATCTCAGATTTGTTTGGAGAATCTTTAGTGACAAAAACTTGAATATCCAATTCCTTTGAAAGATCTTTTGGGAATGTAGGCAAGCTATCAATCAATCCAGTTTCTGAAAATTCTTCAATATTTGGGAGTTGGGATTCTGCATCGCTAATGATATCATCCCTAAATGAGAAGATGGAGTCAACGGATTCGCTGAAGTCTGAATGTATAGGGTATGGAGATGTTTGAAACTGTTCAGGTTGGTCATAATATTTAGGAGGATCCTTGGGTATTACCGGGACCGTTTTGATATTTTTGAATGAACTAGGTTGTCTTTCTGTTACTAGTAAGGAAGATGAAGATAATGGTTTTGAGATATGTGCTATGCTTCTGGTAGGGATAAAACTTCTGTTTATATCACTTATCTGAAGCCTTGTGATGGTGGAGTTGGATCCTAACGGACTTGTTGTATCATCTGATAAAAGATTATGAATACCAGATGACTCAGATGGAATAACATTCCCTTGATTGATTGACCCTGTCATGGGTAATCCTGAAATGGGGCAAAACTAAGTATTTTGAACTAGCTGAATTTAATTTTTAATGGTAAAGAGAAACAATCTATTTGCATTTTTTTTGTTCTTTCAAAGTACCGAATTAGTTGAGACTGGGGAAAGAGGAAAGACACATTAAGAGTCTGAGAAGAGTCACAAAAAAAAGCTACAATAGAAGAATAAAGTGATCATCAAAACATAAAATCATATAAGTTGAAAGCATTTTATATACTATCATTTCTGAACAAGATGATCCATGGTTCATAGGAAATAAATCATTCTGGAGCTAACTTTTCTAAAACTTCAGCGGATCTAGAGTTAGATAATCTTGTATCTCTATCAGCCCTATTTAAAACTGAAGTTAAAAGATCAACATATGGTGGTTTAGTACCCTTTTGATTATAATTAGTAACATCACCATAGTAATTTTTATAAAAGTTACCATCAAAATTACCTAATGAAGAATTGATGATTTCATCTGGATATTTGAAGGCATCTGTTAACGCAACTAAATGAGGTCTAATTTCAGATAATAAAGTTTTTGTTTCAGCTTGAATTGATGTTAAAGTAGAAGCATCAATTAGTTTAAATTGTAAAAAGGCACCAGAGAATTTTTCAATGAAAAACAAGGAATATAATTTGAATAAAACAGTAAGAATTTTTGATTCACCACCTGAGACTTTACCAGCAATTAGACGTTGATAAAAAGTATCCAATAGATATCTATTAGAGTGGAATTTAGATAATAATAAACGTTCTTGAGAAACTGAATCCCAATCGCCCTTAGCGATTTCCAAGGCATGTTGAGAAACTCTGATAATAATGGCACTCCAAATGTTGACATAAGATCTTAAATCAGAGAAATTCAAAACAGAATTGCCTTCATAATTCTCGGTTAAATATTGAAAGTTTTCACCTTGTTTTTTACCTTTGATTGCTGCTTCATAATATTTGATAATTGATCTACCTGCATTGATTGATAAAACATTGTTATCACCTTCCCAAGTTTGTTGGACTGACCAATCAACAAAAGCACGACCTAAACCCGAATAAGCATGATAACCATGACCACCACAAGCTTGTCTAGCTTCGTCAATTAATTGTGAAACTAACCAAGTGTTTGTTGCTTTTAATGAAGCTGAATCAACAAATAAGTTCTTTAAATCAAAAACGGTTTTCTTGATGTTATCACCTTTGTATAATCCAGCTAAAATTTCATTGTAATCTTCATATAATTTTTGAGATGCTGGAGCTAATAAATAAACTAAAGCTAAATAAGGAACCAAACGATATTGATGTAAAGAATAATTGATAATTTGATTTTCATTCTTTGGATCACCAAATTGTTGTCTAGTGATGGCATATCTTAATGCAATGGTAACAAATCTTGCACCGTGTCTTTGAGAATCAACAACCATGCTAACACGACCTTGAAGTAATGCACTGTATGAGATTTGCTCTAATGGAGATAAATTGACAGTACCATCATCTTCAATAGAAGTGAATTTTTGTAACATGTAATCTTTAGGAATTTCAACATTGTGGAATTGGATCCAACCATTATCGATGGCATCTCTACCCATCTTACTACCAATATCACCAATTGAAACACCTGGTAACAAGTCAAAGTTAGAATCTCTTAGTTGAGCAACAAAGGTTTTGACTCCATAATCTTTACCATTTGAAATCAATCTAGCATAAACGACAGCATGATTGGAACTATGAGCAGCACCGCCAATCCACCATTTAGTAGCTGACAATTCTGGGGTATTTAAAGTGAAAGTTTTTTTGTCAGGATTGTAAGTGGCGGTTGTTTGTAAGCTTGCGACATTTGATCCATGTCCTAACTCAGTCATAGCAAAACAACCATAAATATCTCTTAACTGTAAAGTACCTCTTTCAACTAACCAATATTTGATCTGCTCATCAGTACCGTTACCTTTGATGGCATTACAAAACAATGCTAAATTAATACCAACTCTAGTAGCAAGTGCAGGATCAGCAATTGAAAGTAAAGATAATCTGTTTTCGAATTTTTCATGGCCATCGATTTCAATATAACTTGTAAGTCTTTGAATCTTCTTAACGGTTAATTCTCTCAACTCTGGTTTGGTTAAATCATAGTAGTTTCTTGGTGTAACTAATATTGGATCATTAACGATTTGTTTGAATATTTCTTGAGTTGTCTTATGGAATGGATCGATGAACGCGTTAAGTTCATCAATATCCAAAGTTTGTTCTTGACGTTCTTTTTGTAATAGATTTGACATAGTGATCGTTGTATTGTGTCTAATGAGAAAGACGAACTGGATGAGAAATTCATTTCTTTATATATGTGTCAAAATTATGGTGGGGCAAGCCAATGATTGAATTTTTCAACCACGGCTTAAATAAAACTTGGGGAAAAATGAGACTGAAACAAATACGGAAACTTACCGAGTTTAGCTAAACTGAGACTCAAAAACCCACTATAAGTCACAGTAAAGTAAAAGAAAATGGGCTAACAAATAAAGACTTACATACATGGTCAGAGTTTCTAAATAGTGGATGGTAGTAATCTGATGAAGCTTCAGATTTTTAGAGTGACGATCTATGGTCTTCAAAGTGTATTATAACTGATACAGTTTTAGAATCACAAAACATAAAGTTGAAAAAGTGCAAACCAAAAACTAAACCAAACTTGCACAATTAAGGTAGAAATGAAACTAAAATGTGAATACGATGAAATACCTCCTATTGCCATAGGATGAATATATTTTACTATTGGACGAGAGAGTTTGAGAAATTGAGATATGGGTACCTCCGATAAATCTAGTAGTTCACTTCAATCAATAATGAAAGAAATATCAAATATCAACATAATACAGCACATGATGGACCAGCTGGAGGTTACAGGTTTATCCTCATAAATCATGTATGAAAATTTGCATGGGATCTAATATTTTAATGGCAGTAATGCTGAATATTGTTACTTGGTTGTACAAATTGATTCATATCGAAAAAGTTCATATGGTGGTCTTGAATTCCCTTTACTTCATTACTAGAACTCAATGATTATTTAAATGTTACTGTTGTCAAATTCACTTCTTTGGTGGAATTTGTGGTTAATTTCTGAGTGAAACTGACACAAAAATAAAAAAGTCATATAACACACATTTCTTTTTTAAAACTTCTACTCATTAGTTTATGTTAGACAACAAGTTCATATATCATAATATTGACTATTATATGGAATGAACTTTCAACAATCGTTTCGACGCCGTGGTGATGCTAGTGTTATATTTTTCCCTTCATTAGGCTCTCCAATTTTTGAAAGCAATTCACTATTACATTTTTTTGATTATAGCTTGAAAAGATTTCTTAAAAACCGAAGTTATGTTGTTTCATATTTAACATTTCATACTTTTCTTTCAACTTATTTCATCAATAATTTTATGAAGTTTTGGGGTATATACTAATACCTTTAATGCTTTTATTCGTTAAGACTGCTACTAACTTTCTTAAAAAGTGAAAATTAACAATCATCTAATTGAAATAAATGGACTACCTTTAGATGAAGAAGCCATCATATATGTCATCTTCAACTTATCAGCATCACAATATATTGAGTTTATCTTCAGCTTTCTTTATGTTTCCGTTTCACCAGTTTTATTACTTATATTTTATTCTGCCAATAGTAAAGATATTAATCTTGGAGTTCTACAAAAATTAGGAATTATTGCAGAAGCTAAAACAAATGATTTGGAATGGACAATAGAGCATAAAGAACTTGTTAGGGATTTCTATTATGCTAATGAGAGGGTGAAAATCGATTAGGGACTTTATGCCAGTTTTCGGGACATTTAATCAAGGTATAAATATTATCGTAGACTAGATCCAATAGTATATCTTAATTTGATATGGAATGATTAATACAATAAACACAAGAGAGTTAAATTGAAATAGTTAAACATCCGAATGTAGATTGTACAATGTTCTATTATCAGATAACTTTTTAAATAGCTATAGGTTTCTTCCTTGATTTTGACTTGTAACTTGTTCTTTGAATCAAAATTGAGATACTGAGCCAACAACTAACAAATGAAAATGTTATATTGGTCTCTAAACAGCTAATGTGACTCGTGAGTTTATCACATATATATGGCCATCGTAAAGGCTAAAATGGAAGTGATTCTTGACATATTCCTGACAGACATATTTACTTTATACATACTTCAAATATCTTTAAGCTTTTTATATAATCACCTCAAGACTCATTATCATCGTGTCTTAGCAAGAAATATCTGTCAGGTATCAGGAATCAGGATACATAGTTTATGAGTATGGAGAGTTAATTTCTTATATACATCGAACATCGACCTAGCTAATGACCAATACGATATATATAATGTATTCATTAGCATACAATTGGCCACAAATCTATTATTATACATGTGACAGTAGGCCTTTAAACACTAAATTGTAATACGACAACCATAATGATATTCAGACCTAGCTAGTTGGGTCCTAAATATCTATACGCGAAAAATATCTGAAACTTGTATAAATCTTTACATTCTGATTATTCAATATTGGATGAATCTTCTATCAGTACTTTTTAGTCGTAATGACACTAAACTCACATCTTTTGTTTGTGATTTGTATGTTTTGTTTAATCCAAATCTATTTGTTGTTCTTTTTCTAATAAAGGAAATTAGTGACCGGGGCACACCAACCAATGCATTTTTTTGTTTACTTATTTCCCGAAATGGACAGTTCATCAAGTGAAAATACAACAAATCCTTCTTATACTCAGATTCGTAGATTCAAAAATAATTCATACAAAAACTTCAGATCAAGCACTTTTCCTTTTGGTCAATTTCAATCAGGATTGCATCGCTCACTCATTGTATTTTGTTATTTGATCTTTACCAAAAGCACTAATTGCATTTGTGGTTTTAGCTAATTATTTTTCTTTCACAAAGAATCAAATACTTCACACAATTTCCTAACTCAGTTTGTGTTTTAAATTTTAAACCAAACTACTTTCATAACAGCACATCAACCATCATTTTATAAGTCGCATTGGGCATCAGATCAGCATTAACTTAATACTCAATAATATTTAATAGTATGGCAGCAGTTAGAGGACAGCCATTACAAGCTTTAGGTGCTAGAGAACTTAATACAAGAGCAACTCAAAACATTACTCCATTAAAGTCTACGAGGAGGTTAGAGAAAGATCTTGATCAAAGAGCTGCTGAAAATCAACAACAATTACAACAGCAAAAAGACAAACCAAAAAAGAAGAAAGAAAAGTTATCATCTCTTTGCAAAACTCCACCATCTTTAATCAGAACAAGAACAGGTAAAGATTACAAAAGAGGTTTATTCTTAGGTGAAGGTGGTTTTGCCAGATGTTTCCAAATAAGAGATGACAGCGGTAAGATTTTTGCTGCTAAAACTGTTGCAAAAGCTTCCATCAAATCTGATAAAACTAAAACTAAATTATTGTCTGAAATCAAAATCCACAAGTCAATGCAACATCCAAATGTTGTTCAATTTATTGACTGTTTTGAAGATGATGTGAATGTTTACATCTTACTAGAAATTTGTCCAAATCAATCTTTAATGGATTTGTTAAAAAAAAGAAAATTTTTGACTGAACCTGAGGTCAGATTTTTTATGACTCAAATTATTGGTGGTATTAGATATATGCATACTAGAAGAGTTATCCATAGAGATTTGAAATTAGGTAATATCTTCTTTGATCCTAATATGGATTTGAAGATTGGTGATTTTGGGTTAGCTGCAGTTCTACAAGCTGACAATGATAGAAAATATACTATTTGTGGTACCCCAAATTATATTGCACCAGAAGTATTAACTGGTAAGAAAGTTGGTCATAGTTATGAAGTTGATATTTGGTCAATTGGTGTTATGATTTATGCTTTATTAGTTGGTAAGCCACCTTTCCAATCAAAAGACGTATCATTGATTTACGAAAGAATTAAAACAAATGATTATGGCTTCCCAGAAGACAAACCAATTTCTAATTCCGCTAAAGAACTTATCTCAAGCATTTTAACTACCAATCCATTGGAAAGACCAACTTTAGATGAAATTTTAGAGTTTGATTTCTTCAAAGGTCCATTCCCAGATAAAATTACAGTTGAATCTTTAGTTTCAACTCCAGATTTTACAGAATTTGATAGAGTTGCTTCCCAGATTAATTTTGTTAATGCAAAAAGAGCTGCTGGTTTAGTTCACTCATCAACCAAAAACCCAGTTGAAATCCTAAAAACCGATTTGGAATCTGAAAAAACAAGAACTATTCTACCTCAATCTTTATCACCAGGTAACACTAAAAGTAAATATCAAGAAGTCCCAGACCCAAGTCTTAAATCTAAGAAATATAACTTTGAAAATAAACAATTAGGTAAACCAAGAAGATTAGATGAGCCACAACATCTTAGAAGCTCAAACGTTAGAAGTTCAACAGTTAGATTATCCGATCAAATATTAAGACAGGAATGTACTAATACATTAAATGGTATGTCAATTGCTGAGCGTCAATCTAGAATGATATCAGTTGTTAATGAAAATGAATGTTTGAGAAATCCTATCTTAATTAGCAAATGGGTGGATTATTCTAACAAACATGGGTTTTCATACCAACTATCCACTGGTGACATTGGTGTGCTATTTAATGATGCTAATACCCTGTTGAGAGTCAATCACAGTAACAGTTTCTGGTTCATCACTAATGATGTTAATGAAGGTTGGAGTGCAACAGAGTATGAAAGTGGTCATGTTCCTCAGGCACTTTCTAGACAAGTTGAAGTTGCAGACTTTTTTGCACGATACATGAAAACCAACTTATGTAAAGTTTCTAATGATGAAGATTCATTGATGAAAAATGAAGAAGTCTTTCTAAGAAGATATACAAGATACGATTTATATGTTATGTTTGAATTAAGTAATGGTTCAATTCAGTTCAATTTCAGAGATCATCACAAAATCTGTATTACCCAAACAGGTTCAGTTATTACTTACATTTCACCAGAAAGGGTTTCAGAAACTTGTCTTTTATCACAGGTCTTAAGAGATGGACATTTCCCAAATATTTTCCATGATATTGGTTTATCAGAAAAACTTGAATTAATCAAGGAAGCATTGAGGGATAAAATCAATCAATAAACCAATATGTTTACGATTTAATGAGCTTTTATTGTTTTTACTTTTTGTTTTTTTCATACTCATTTTTCATCATCATCATACCATCATACCCTATGTTTTACTAAATCTTTGTGTTTTTTCATTTCTGAACAATTCTTTTACTTGATTTTAAACTACAGAGAAAGTTCAAGTAATTACAAAATCTGATATGTTTTGTTAATTTTACATCCAATTTCAAATTATTACCCCTTTTTTTAACAGTACCCTGGAATAAATTATTTTGGATAGTCGATGTTTTTACAACGTTTGATAGTTAGAGCGAAGGTTCATAATTATGAGCTTATAGATGAGAAAGTTTTAATTATTCATATATCATTTGAATGGATGGATTCTAGAAACTTTTAAACAATAATGTAGTGACTCTGTATATAATATTATAGTCTGCTACCTGAGTTGATATGTTCTTAGAAATGAATTCCGTAATTAAATATTAAAGAATCCTTTCCTCCACAAATTTCAGAAAAAATCACCTTTAAATCATTATAACACTAAAAACAATGTATCAATAAGTTTCAAAAGATGTCTAGATACATTCAATTCCTAGAAAGATTCACTCCTTGTGATGTTGCCGATGCTCTTGTTAAATTTGGCGTGAAATCAGGTGGGTTTTTCCCTAATCTGAACAGATTCTCTCCAGGTCTCAAACCAACTATTGTTGGTACCGCATACACTGTACTATATGCTCCAATTGATGATCCCAGACCTTCTGTAAAAGGTGGGTATATTGACTCAGTCACTGAGGGATCTGTTGTGGTTGTTGCATTGACTAAAGAACTACAACAAACAAGCGCACCTTATGTTAAAGTTAATAATGCATTATATGGTGGTTTAATGAGTACAAGAGCTAATTATTTGAAAGCTAATGGGACTGTTGTGTTTGGGCGAATCAGAGATGTTGATGAACATAGAAGTTTAGAATATCCTGTGTTTTCTTACTCCTTGGGAGTTACTGCTCCTGGACCTGTTGTTAAAGTTGTCGGTGTTAACGTTCCAATTGAAATTCAAGTTGGTGATGATTCATATGAGGTTATCAACCCTAATGATCTGATCATTGGTGATGAAAATGGTGTTGTTAGAATTCCAAATGATGTTGATTTAGAGAGATTAGTGGAATATATCCCAAAAAGAGTTGACGCTGATAGCTTAGTTGCAAGTGATATCAAAGAAGGTAAACCAGCTGGTGCTTCACAGAAACTACGTAGAGCCAATTTATAAATAGATTACTATGTCTCCATATACACGATAATAAACACATTTTTCACATTATAGTGTACAGTTTCCAGATTTTTTTCAACTCTACTTGAATGATTTTTAAGTATAAAACAGGTTTTCATTATAATATACAATATACAAGAGACATTAACTAAACTGAAAAAACACAAAGGCTAAGAACTAAATGAAATGACAAAAGATTTCTAAAAACAATATCTATCAGAAGAATAAATGAGCTTTTTTACAAGTCTTCATCTTGAGCAAAATCTTGCAAACTCCATTCAGTTTTGAACTTAGTTTTGATAGCTTCTAATTGTGATAATAAAGAATTACAAGCATTTTTCAAAGCATCTTTTGCTGGATAACCTTCTTCAGTTTGGATTCTCATGACGAAATTAGCGAATAAAGGATGTTCAACTTTGTAAGCTGCGAATAAAACACGGTCGTCTTCCAGTAGCTGTGCTCGAAGAAGATTACCTAGAGTGTGATCTTCTTTTTCAAAGGTAATGATTGAAGCATTTGCAACTCTTGGATCTGGTTCAATTTTCAATCTTTGTTGATGTTAGTAACAAGTTTCATCAAAATGGGAATAAAACGATGAAGGAGTACCTACTTTGAGACACCATCTGGAAGAATGAAGAGTTCAAACCGGTCTGGGGCATTCATTATGGATTAACTTGGAGTGAACCTGAGAATATATAAGACAGAGTTGTTTGGACAATTGTCTCTTCACTGTTTAAATCAACAAAAAACCGGAATTGCTGAAAACGTTACCCGCCCTTCCATCGCTGACGTAATCAAAAAATAGATTTCCGATTTGTTAGGCCGAATTCTTTTTGAGAAAGTTGTTTATGAAGATTTCTATCCCTCAAGATTGTGCAATTTAAGCAAATACTGCGAATTTAGACATCTCACACGAACAAAGGATTCTTCTGTGAGATTACACTCTTCTTTGCAATATAATTTTTATAACTCTTCAGATCCTGCTTTAAAATTTTCGAAATTTTATTGTTTCCTCTTTACATAGAAAGGCCATCAAAAGAAGGAAAATATAATTCTTTTGCTTTATCTTTACGGTTTCATCTGATAGCTCATTTCACTTCAGTTGTTAACTGCTAAGAATCAACTTGACAATGTCCCAGCCTTGGAGTGAAAACTCAGAAGGCCCTGATAGCAAAAAACCACAGATTCCTTCCTTACAAAAGTATGTGTGCACTGATATCATTCCTTACTTCAACAATCCATCAATATGCACTCAAGCTATTGGATCGTTCTTGCTCATGGTTGATTATATCATAATCAGGATCTCAATACTAACTTCACGTTCACAGTCGTCAAGGTGCTCCAGTGCTTCCTCCACCAATTCCTCCTCACTCAACAATGGAATCTAGTATGTACTTGAGAAAACTCAGATAAACCAGAATAAGATAAATCAAATGGGAAGAAAGGTCGGTAGATTGGTGTTATATGATCATATGACTTCATTCAAATCTTTTTGACCCAATTTAACGCCTTTCTCCCATATCTGGCAATCTTGACATTTTTTATACTAACAAATCCCAGATTCTTACTATCAATTACCCTCTATTGGAAGATTAGGAACTTCTTCGTTTGTTTTAAATCCAGTCAACAGTTCTATCAATCCAGTAAGTACAACACTGCAACAGACATCCTCTATCCTTTTTTGGCACCTGAGGTGATCTCTCATTTTTTAACTGAAAATTTTTACTAACCTTGCCATCAGCCGCCATTGAATTTTCCTGTTAAAGCTGAACATCAATTACCAAAGACTGCTGCTGTTCAATCTCAACAGTCGCAACAACCTCAACAATCTCAACCTCAATCTCAAGCACAAGCACAAGCTCTACCTGCACAACCATCAGGTGCTCAACCAGAACAAGTCGCAAATCAAGGCCCTTCAACTTTACCCGGTGCAAGCAATCTAAGCTATAGACCTTTGAATGTTAAAGATGCTTTATCTTATTTGGATCAAGTCAAAGTTCAATTCCAAAATCGTCCTGATGTTTATAATCACTTCTTAGATATCATGAAAGATTTCAAATCACAATCAATTGATACCCCTGGTGTGATCGATAGAGTTTCTTCTTTATTTAGAGGACATCCAAGCTTGATTCAAGGTTTCAACACTTTTTTGCCTCCTGGTTATAGAATTGAATGTTTTATGGACCCAAATGATCCAAATGCCATTAGAGTCACAACTCCGTTAGGAACTACTACTACAATCGCAGAACCAAAACCAAGAATGATGTACGAAGCTGGTCATGAATATGAAGCTCAGAATGTTCATGCTTTTGGACAACCTCCAAATCTTGATCAACAACAACAATTGGGTCAACAACAATCCCAAGTTCAAGGTCAACAGGTATATGGTCAACAAGACTTATATTATGGTCAACAAAATCTTTCTCAGTTACAAGATGCTGCTAATAGAGGTAATGTTAACCCAGATCAAAAAGCTCCTCATATTGAATTTAGTCATGCCATCACTTATGTGAATAAGATCAAAACAAGATTTGTAAACCAACCTGATATTTACAAACATTTTTTGGAGATTTTACAAACTTATCAACGTGAACAGAAACCAATTGCTGAAGTTTATTCTCAAGTTAATATATTATTCCAAAATGCTCCTGATTTATTAGACGATTTCAAACAATTTTTACCAGATCCAAGTCAAACTATTGGAATTAATCAACCGCAAGCTCCACATCAAGCTCAAGATTATTATCAACAACCTTCATCACAACTGCCACCTGTTGGTAACTTTTCTCCTCCAACAGTTGATAGCAAAGGTAGAAAAATTGAAGGTGCTGATAGATTTGATCAAAATAAATTCACTAAAGAACCAGTTATTTCAAATTTGAGAGGTTCAATTTCAGGTACAAGACCAAAACTGGGTGAAGTTAATCCAACTTTAGTTCCTGGTGTTCCTGAACCTGCTGAGCCAAACGTCAGAACCTCTAATATGATTGAAGAAATTAGTTTTTTTGATAAAGTTAAGAAAGCCATTGGTTCAAAACAAAGTTACAATGAATTTTTAAAAATTATTAATTTATACAATCAAGATTTGATTGATAAAGATACATTGATTGAAAGAACTGAAGGTTTTATCGGTTCCCATCAAGATTTATTTGAATGGTTTAAAAGTTTTGTTGGTTATGATGATAAACCATATCATATTGAAAATATCACTTTCAAAAAACATCAATTAGATCTATTATTATGTAAACCATATGGACCAAGTTATAGAAAATTACCGAAGGTTGAAACTTACATGCCATGTTCAGGTAGAGATGATATGTGTTGGGAAGTTTTGAATGATGAATGGGTTGGTCATCCAACTTGGGCTTCAGAAGATTCTGGTTTCATTGCACATCGTAAAAATCAATACGAAGAAATGTTATTCAGAATTGAAGAAGAAAGACATGAGTACGATTTCTATTTGGAATCCAATTTAAGAACAATTCAAACGTTTGAAACTTTGGCTAATAGAATTGCTAATATGACAATAGAAGAGAAAGCTAATTTTACTTTACCAAATGGGTTAGGTCATACTTCTCAAACTATCTATAGAAAAGTTGTTAGAAAAATTTACGGTAAAGAGAAGGGTTATGAAGTTATAGATGCTTTGCATGAAAATCCAAGTTTAGCAATTCCTGTTGTTTTGAAAAGATTAAAACAAAAAGATGAAGAATGGAGAAGAGCTCATCGCGAATGGAATAAAGTTTGGAGAGAAATGGAACAAAAAGTTTTTTTCAAATCGTTAGATCATTTAGGTTTAACTTTCAAACAAAGTGATAAAAAATTATTAACTGTTAAACAATTGGTGTCTGAAATTAGTACCATTAAATCTGAACAAGTTAGCAAAAGAACTCATCCATTAACTCCAAAATCTGAAAAACAATTAGACTATGATTTTGGAGATAATGAAGTTTTTTATGATATTATTAAATTAGTTTATGTGTTTTTAAACTCTTCAACACCTTATTCAGTTAATGATAAAGAAAGAATTTATGATTTTTTGAAATCTTTTATCTCAGTGTTTTTTTCAATCGATCAAAAAGTTGTTAATGAAGCTTTGAAGAAAAGAATTCCAAGTAAATCAAATCCAGATGAGCAGCCAAAATATGATATTCAAAGACCAACCACTCCTTCATCTGATTCAGAAGTATCTCGTAAACGTCATCATGATACAGATTTGTTAAAAGATGTTTTGAAAAGGTCCAAATTATATAAGGATACTCCAGCTTCTCCAAGTCAAGAATCACCTATTAAATCAAAAGAGGTTGTGGAAGAAGAGGAGCATGAAGAATTTGATGTTGCTTCAGACTCATGGATTAAAACAGCTGCTTCAGAAGCTGCTAATGGTGAAACTGTTAATTCTAACAGAAATATTTTCAATCTATTTGGTAACACAAACATTTATATTTTTTTCCGTCATTTGAATGTTTTATACGAACGATTATCAGAAGTTAAGAAAATTAATGACGCAGTCACACATGATATTAAAACTCGAACTGTTGTTAAATTTGCAAAAGATTTAGATTTGATTTCTAATCAATTAGAGGATTTGGGATTACAATTTTCAAAAGATGATGCATATTCTCAATTATTAGGATTTTCAGAAAAATTAATCGAAGGTGAAATTGAACATCAATGGTTTGAAGAATCGTTAAGACAAGCATATAAAAACAGAGCTTATAAATTATATACCATTGATAAAGTAACACAATCATTAGTCAAACATCTACATTCAATTTTGCAAGATTCTCATTCTTCGGCAATTATGTTATTGTTTGAAACTGATAGAAAGAAAACCACTACAAGTGCTAAAGATCAAATAATATATCGTAATAATGTTAGATTGGAAATGACTCCTGATGAAAACATGTTCAGAATTGAATTCAATAAATCTAATAATCATGTTGCTATTCAATATGTTGCTTTAGATGATTTAACACTACAAGATCATAAAACTGCAAAAGAAAAATTCAACTATTATTTAACATCTTACGTTATTGCCCATCCAACAGAAGGAGTTAATATCAGTGAAGTTAGACTACCATTTATTAAATCTGTTGATTTAGAAGATGCTGATCCAAGTGAACAAGAAGGTTATATTGATTCTCAACTAGCCATCAACGTTGCTAAAAATACTTACAAATTATCATTTGAGCCAAATTCAAGAGATGAATTCACTAGATATTCAACTTATAATGCGCCAGCTAAACAAAACGTTAAAGCTTCATCGAAATTATCTAAAGTTATTGACGAAAAATTATCATCAATTCTTGATGATGAAGAAGAAACACAATTTGCAAATGAAAGATTAGCTGCTTTAAAAGAATCACCTGAAAAATACAAACAAGTTATTGAAATTCAACAAAAGCCAAAACCTGAAGATGTTGCAAAAGATGATGAAGCAGGTGATCAAGATAAAACTATTGAAAAAGCTGATGAAACCATTAGTGAAATCAAAAAAATCAATCCAGTTATTTCATCTTTTCAAGATCAAGATGGTGATCTTACTGTTGATGGTGATGCTACAATTCCTGATGAAACTGACATTAAAGCCAATGATAAGATTATTGAGGAGGCATCAAATGAAGGAAATGTCACAGTACCAACTACAGGGGCTACTCAAGTTACAACATCAACAGAAACAACAAGTGCTGTTGATAATGATGGTGATGCTAAAATGGAATAATTGTGTTTTTCTCCTCCTCTTTTCATTTCAATGACAATGATTATAATGTTTGATTTTTATTTTTTTTGAAGTTGTTTTAATCTTTAGTTTTGATTTTTTTTCTCTTTTGATATGAAGAAAGACTTCAAACTTTTACCTTTTTTTATCTTTTATTGTTGTTATTATTATTATTATTATTATTATTATTATTATTGTTTCTTCACTACCTAGTTTATATACAGGAAAAGTATTTCAGTACAATGGTAGAAAATGTTTCTATAATCTAGTTATCGCAATTAATTATTTCAACACCACTTGATTTAGTCTTTGCTAAAGGAGCAATTCTTTCTTCAGTTTCAATATCAACACCAAAATCTGCCAGAGTTTCACCATATGAGTTAAACCAATCATTATTTCTTGTTTTGTCCTTTGCGGAACTTTCATTATCTTGGAACCTTTCATCGTGTCCAGAATCAGGAGGCCACGGTAATGAACTTAATTCATCTTCTCCAGTATAATCTACAAATTCACTCTTCTCAAATGTTAATCCATCACCTAATGGTTTTCCCCAAAGCCAAAACCAACTCCATGGGTATCCAAATGAATTGATGAGATTAGTCCATGGATTTATATCATATGGGAAAACAAGATCATCAATTGAGAAAAATGGAATAGATTCGTCATCATCATCAAGATTATTAGCAACGGATCTATGAGTAGATGACCATGAAGTGACTGACTTTAGATCTTTATTATATAAACTCTTATAGTTTCTTTGAATCAGTTTCCAAAATCTAGTTGTACCTATCTGTGATTCAATTCTTTCATATTCCCATGATTCAATTTGAGTTTTACCAGTGAATAGAATGTTGAAAAACCATCTGATTGTCATTATTATAATAGTAAATTGAACAAGTATACTTATTGGCAATAACATTATAACAACAATCAATTCAATTTTTGATATTAGATATATTGGTAAGTTTCTATCTTGCCAGTATGAAGCAGCTCTCTTACATAACTCATAAAGTGCATAACCATTGGTATAATCAACGATCAATAAGAATCTCAGGAAATGAGGCATGTTATGATGACCCACACAGTTTGCGATCCAGGGACAATGATGATCCATTTTCAAAACACATTTCTTGCACGTCTTACAATGATGAGTTCTTTCAGGTTTATATAATTCACATTTTGAGCAATATCGTTTCCATTGATGTTCACTCGGTTGGAAATCTTTCGATGGGGAGCCTGGTTCTGTGTAGATAGCAATGATGAATGATATCCATAGACACGTTAGACAGAATTGAAACCAGATCTGTTGATTAATGGTTAAATATTTGCGAAAGATAAAGGCATGTCCACCATAACCAATAGATGCGATGACAACGGAGGGTATCTGACGATAGTGTTAGCAAAACTTAGAAGGGTGAATGATCTCATGTCTTACTCCTATACCCAGTATTGGTGGCAGATCCCAGCCCATTTTTTCATCCAGTGTGATGTAGTGACAAATAGTGTTTGAAAAATTATTCTAGGTGAACCGATAAAGAGAGATTTATTTAATTCCACAACGATCCATGAGACAGAAAGTAGTGAAGAGTTCGTCATCAGTGAAACCGCAGCCTTTCAAATCAGAAGCTCACAATCCTCTTTTATTTTGGGATTGTTCCAATAAAGCAACAGCTCCAGACCCAAAAGTCATTAAGAAGCTTCACATTTATGACTTCGATAACACATTATTCAGGTCTCCTAGCCCTAATCCAAACTTGTACAATGAACAGTCCGTAGGGACGCTGACAAACAATGATATGCTACATGGTGGTGGGTGGTGGGCCAATCCACTGGTGTTGAGAAACGTTGGCAGAGGATGGGATGTTGAATCAAAGTGTCAGTGGGAAGGATTATGGAATGAAGATATTATAGAATTACTTAGATTATCTCATTTAGATGAAGACACAATAACGATAGTAATGACAGGAAGAAAGAAGAGACTCTTCACTTCTTTAATTATGGATATTCTTGAAAGTAGAGAATTAGAATACGATGGATTGATACTGAAAACTGGAGATTTTAAGACCACAATGGATTACAAAAGTCAAGTTATCACAGATATATTAGATTCGTATCTGAATATCAATGAGGTTGTTATTTATGACGATAGAAAATCTCAATTGAACGGATTTCAATCGTTACTGAATAGTTATATTAAAAATAGGAATTCAGAACTGATATATAATTTGGTTCCTGTTTTCACTCAACCAATATACCTTGAGCCAAAGACTGAGAGAACATTGGTTGAAGAAGTTATTGCTAACCATAATGATTTTATAGAAAGAGGAGAATCAGGAACGGTTCTAAAGAAAGTGCATTTTAAGAAAAGTTTCTTATATACTGGATACATTGTCTCAACAGAATCAAAAGTTAAATTAATAGAATTCTTGATAAATAATTATGAACAATATTTCACTGAAGATGTTTTAACTACAAACAGGTTTCAAATTGAGTTCATTCCATTTTCTCGTTCTTTATTACCAAAGAAAATATCAACTTCATTAAGTGCTTCTCCCATTGTTAACTGGAAAGTTACAAAGATAGGTCTTAAGGATGATTTAATTGCAGTTTCATTGCAGCCAGTTGATAAATTACAGATTGATGGTTATACGAGTCAATTACCTTCAATATTACCAATTTGCAGCAAGGGTAAATCATCTCAAAAATCAGTTGAAGATTTCTTCAAGATTGATGAATGGGTAGATATAGATGATGGTATTACAATTCAAGGGCATTTTGGTCCAGTTGTGTTGTTTAAAATCCAGCCAGATGCTCCACCAATGAAGAGACAAAAGAGATGATATATAAAAATAATAATACAATAATACTTAATATTTGTAGGGATACACCAGCCCAGGGATTGAACTCTCAAGATTCAGTTCCCCAAAAGGCATTAAGACTATCCAGTCATCCTGATAAGAATAAGGACAACAAAACGTTCATTTCTGCACAAATACGGCACCACAAGATGGTAGGTTGATCAACATCAGGTGGGATTTGACAAAATGTGCAAAATAAAATCAGAAGAAAAAAAAAACACATGGACAGATTGAAGTGATTCTAATGTGAGAGACACGACTGTGTGAGCTGAAAACAAATTAGAATCCGTTCAATTGTCTCAAAATATTCAATCTTCTCTAATGAAATTTTATAGATTTTTTAGAAAGTGAAAAATTTGTTCAGAGATATCATTTTTTATTGGTGCTGGTTCTGAGCGATGATTCTGATAAATATGATTCTTTAAGCGCGTCTTAAACAGTGTAAATACTAAATACTGCCTAATTAACGCGTTGTGGTTCATTAGACTTCAGCCAATTAGACGATATAATGGAGATAAAGAACTTGTCTATTGTATGGCATGATAACAACGAACCAGTCTATAGTGTTGATTTCCAACCAAACAATGAGGGAAAAGTTTCTGAGAGATTAGCTACTGGTGGAGGTGATAATAATGTTCGTATTTGGAAATTGAATAGGAATGGAGATGAAATCTCTGTAGAGTATCTATCTACATTGACAAGACACACACAAGCTGTTAACGTTGTAAGGTTTGATCCAACGGGGAAGCTATTGGCCAGTGCAGGTGATGATGGTACAGTTTTGATTTGGACATTAAGTGATACTATAGTCAAAGAATTTGGACAAGATGAGGATGATGAACAACTAGAAAGTTGGAGATTGAAATATTCTTGTAGGTCAAGCACCTCTGAAATTTATGATATTGCATGGTCTCCAGATTCAAGGTATATAGTGACTGGATCAACTGATAACATTTCAAGAATTTATGATGCAACAACAGGACAACAAGTAAATCATATGGATGAACATAATCATTTTGTTCAAGGTGTCGCCTGGGATCCACTAGGAGAATTTATCGCAACACAATCAGCTGATAGATCGTTACAAGTTTATTCCTTACATACTAAACCCAATGCCTCTGTGGGAGTATCACCTGAACTTTATTATAAGATAGCAAGAGCTGAACTTCCCAGCAGAACTGTTGAAATTAAGACAAATGATGAAGCTGATAAAGAGAATATCACAGAGAAGCAAGTATCAGAGATTAAAGAAATTGATGTCGATTCAATAACTCCAGTTAATGATAATAATACCCCATTAACTGAAATCACACAAAATTCAACCCCATTAAATTTCAAAGCAATTAGAACTACAATGATTTATCATTCTGAAAATTTAGAATCATTCTTCAGAAGGTTAACGTTCTCACCAGACGGGAGTTTTTTATTCACAACAGCTGGAATTTTCAAAAACAATCCAATCAATGAAAAAGAAGAACCTACAAACACAGTATACATATATTCAAGAACCGGTTTAAATAAACAACCTGTTGCCCATTTACCAGGATATAAAAAAGCTGCTTTAGTTGTTTCATTTTCCCCAATTTTTTATGAATTAGAAGAAAGTAAAGAAACTAGTGTATTTGAATTACCATATAAGATGATTTATGCTGTTGCTACACAAGATTCAGTTTACATTTATGATACGCAACATGAAACTGCTTTAGGTTCTATATCAAGCATCCATTATAGAATACTTACTGATATTTCATGGAATTCAGATGGTAATTCATTAATTGTTAGCTCAGCTGATGGATTTTGTACGTTAGTTACGTTCAAAGATAGTGATTTAGGTGTTAGATTATCAATTGATCATAAAGTTTTATTGGAAAATGAAAAAAGTGTGGAAACCATTGATATTTCAACGATTAAGAAATCCGTGATAACTCAAGAAATATCAGATCCATCTGTTATTAATGATGTACCAAAGACAATTGCATTTACTCCAAATGTCACCTCTGTTTCGAATATTTCAAGTGCTTCTAATGTTCCAGTGTCAAATCTTCCATGTATTCCAAATATTTCGAATGTTCTTGAAACTCCAATTATTCCAACCACTCAAACAGCTCATGTAACTTTACTAGATGATGAAAATATCAATAAACTATCACCAAAAGTCAAGGGTAAATCCAGTGATGAATCACCAAACTCAAAAAGTAAAGGAAATATGAATGATCACCAAAAACTAAGTTTTAAAGACTGGAAATTTGATGCAGAAGGAAGTAATCTAACGATAATACATTCCAACCCCGCTCAACAAACTCATGAAATTATTGAAATTGATAGCGAACCTGAACAAGTTGAAGTTATAACACATAATTCACCTGTTAAGAAAAAGAAAAAAGTTGCACCTACACTAATCACAACAACGAGTAATGATAAATACGAAGCAGCAAAACATATGAATTGTTAATACGATTTGATGGAATCTTTATGTTATTCATTAAATCAGTTATATATATATATAATATATATAGAAAGAACTTGAACTTTTTTTAAAAATATTTTCCTGTATATTCTAGCATTATAATCAAAGATGTTCCTTTATTTTAAAGGAGATAAATCCTGTTCATTTTTCAATTGTGACTCTAATCGTTTACGAGCTCTCAAGATCATTTCTGCTTTTTTCTCTTGAAGTGTTTGATGTCTTATTTCTGAATCATTTGACCATTCCTTTTTACTGTTTACTGAAACACCAGAGGAATTTGCATCAACTCCAAACTTATCAAGTAAGTTCTCTGCATGGATGTTATTCACTCTATTACGGACCTCACCAACTTCACTTTCGTTAATATTACCAATTGTTATTCTTTCATTTGGTGGAAATGGTAACTCTGTTCCAGCAAGAATCTTATCAACTGTGTCCTGAACGGATCCTGTTTGTTGTAAGTCTAATTTGATTTGTCCAACTGTTAAATGTGGAGCTATTGACTGAACAACTTCAATCATATCAGTAGTGACTTCACGTTGAGCTCTTTGACGTGGTTGAATTGCATCATTTTGGTTTTGGTTTCTTGTTGAATTTGTTAAAGATTCCAGATCTTCTTCTTCTGAATTGACAAACCATCTGAGAAAGATGAAAGCGATGAAAAGGATCACGATGAATGTGACAGTTGATGAGTCCATTGGTTGATGTTTTCAATTGAGTTGCCTCTTTATTCCCAGTGAAGATTCGCGCACGTATAAATTTGTGTTTCGCGATCTACAGCTAAATCACATAAAGATGAGTGAGTGTTTTACCTACAAAGTGTTGTTCTCGTATTAATTCGTTATATTTTATTAGTACACACACATCCATATCTGACAGATAAAAGCAGATCAATGATACTAAAACCTGTAAGTTATGATTGCCCAAAGTTCAATTTGAATGCCTTATCTTGATTATTCACTTTATACAAAAAATTGGTGACTATTTCACTTTCTTTTGGATGTTGTGCAACGAAATGATTCTCAACGGACTGAGACAGTTCCAGTTTCGATATCCGATCTTTATTCTTATAACTCTGAGTCTTCTTCCCTATTTCTGATCCAATTATGTAACCTTCCTGACTCAAACAACTTTTTTTGTTAAGATTATAGTGATCCTTATACTTTCTTAAAAAGGAATCAGGATATGTCATGAAATCAAATGGATCTGCTATTTTGGCATCCTGTGGACCGTTTGAATGGACGTGTCTTGCGATTAATTCTGCCTGTGCTGCTTGTGCGATGGCGTTTCTAGCCTTAGTGGAGGCTCTTGAATGAGATGTTGCCTTATTGGCTTCAGATTCAGAAGCTGAGGGATGGTCTCTGTTTGCTTTTGGAGGCATTATGTGTGTATGTGAGCGTGTTTCCTGTGAGAGTGATAGAGAAATGGATAAACTTCTTCTTCTTCAGATTCAAAAGTTCTTTCTAAAGTCACAATTTCAATTCTCTAATTTTTAGGAATAAAAATCTGCCAGAAACGCACGGTGAATTATTCCGCGAAACTTACTACTTTAGTGTTGACCAAATAGAATACCATTTTTTCATGTTAAATTTTTATGTAAAGTTCCTACACTAATCTGTTAATAGTTTTTGTTGTTCAAGTTCTTTGTAAGCTCTCGTGACTTCTGCAACAAGATCAAACAATCCTTCACTCTCATCAAACAATCCAATAGTGTTTTCACGCAATGCCAGCATCGCAATAACTTGTTCAATTCTTGTGACTAGTAATTCTGCTAAATGTTTATCAGAATGATCAAGTTTTTTCATATTGGTAAATTCTGAAGAATGACCAAATAACAAACAACTAATAGTGTCCAATGATCCCAAAATGTTTCTCAATCTATGAACATCAAAACCTGTATCTAATTCAGGTTTTCTTTGATATCTGTATCTGTTTTTCAAATGTTTTGGGAAAATAACAGTTATATCTTCTTCAGTTTCCAACCCTTTTAATTGAACTTTACCCATTGGTTTGTAAACCCAATCAATGTTTGATAAAACTCCAAATTCTGTATATAAAGTCTCTGACGTATCTCCATTACCGAAAGCTTCTTCAACAGATAATAATCCATCTTTAACATTCTGTGAAGCCTTTTCAATTCTTTTAAATTCATTCATACAATCAATAGTTAATGTTATTTCACCACCATCAGCCACTGCGCAGACTCTTGCAGTCTTGTTAACCATTGGACCAAAATAATCCATTCTTCTAGTGATGATATCTGGTTCACATACTGGAACACCCCAATGAATCCCCATTCTTACTGAAAGACCTTTATAGATGACATTTTTATCGACATCTAAAAATTCACGACCTTCTTCACTTTGTAAAATTTCAGCAGGCCAATCTTCTTGTAATAGTTGTTGTTGAATGTTGAAACACCAAATCAATGCTGATGTAACCGTTGGAAATGAAACCATAAATGCATCACCTTCTGTTTTAACTTCATAACCACCAACAATATGTAATTGTCTTCTCATTATATCATTATGAGTTCTAATACCAGATCTCATTGCTAATGGATAATTTTCCCATAATGATGTAGAATTTTTGATATCTGTGAAAACCATTGCTAATTCTCCAATTGGTGGTTGAATTTCTGGTTTTAATCTTCTTAAATTAGAATCTTCAACTTGTTGTCTTATCGTTGACACAACTGGTTTATTTAATTTTCTTTTAGTTAGTACGATAACTGTAACTTTAGTACTAGTACCATATGAAATGGCATAATCTCTTAATCTTTCAGCTGTTCTAATTGGACTTTCAATTTGACTAACGATATCACCAATAACTTTCATTGGAACCAATTCAAATAACTCTTTAGTACCAATCACAACAACTTCATCATTAATTGTAGTTGAAGAGATATCTGCACCCGTATGAACATGTGGTAATAGATCTAAAAATCCAGCACCTCTTGAAACTTGAGAAACTCCATCAACTTTATCATTACTTGAAACAAACCCACCACTTGTTCTGATTCTATCAAACTCAACATCCTTTGAAGGTTGATGTTGAACAGTAAGGAAACTATATGATCCATCTGGTTTTGCCAACATTGCCATTGTGTCACCAATATTAGCAGTATAAATTTGATTATCCTTAACAAACAAAGCAGTTACTGAACAACCAGTTAACCCATCTTCTGAATTCAAATGATGTTCATTGACAACAGTATTTAATTGTAAGAATGTATGTCTTAAAGCACTAACTATACTTGAATTCTGTAACTCTTTTTCAAAAATTTTATGGAAACTTTCACGAATGATATATGAAATTTTACCTGAATTGAAACCATCAAATAAACAGATTAATATCCCACCACCAACTTTTTCATATAATGAATCTCTGGCTATTATTTTACCAATAACACGATCTGAAATACCATATTGAATATCTCCCAAATCAGTTGGTGTTGTTCTAACTCTGATATTTATTGATTCATCAGGAATGGATTGAGTTGTAATTGTTAAATCCATCAACCCTAATAAAGTTAATTTTGGTAAAGTTAAATCTTCTGTAACTTCAAATCTTTTATTACCTGATAGATTCAAATATTTCAAATTTTGATTTGATTTCCAATTCCATTCATATTTTGAATTTGATGTATTATATTTTAAATCATTTGAACCAACATCAAAAGCTTCTAAATTTTGAAAATCAGCTAAATCAGATGATAACGTTTTAAATTTATTACTATTTAAACACAGCACTCTTAGTTTTTTGATGTTTTTAATATCATCAGGTAACGAAGTCAAAGAATTACCGGATAAATATAATTGATCTAATGCAACATTTTCACTTAATGTACCAGTTGGAATATCCACAAGTTTATTATATGATAATGACAAAATTTTCAATTTAGTGTAGTGTTTGATTACATATAAAGCATTATCATCTAGTTGATTATCTGCGGCTCTTAATTCAATTAAATTATTGAACTTTGGTTGTGCTAATCCTGAGATTAAATTTGATGAAATGTTCAAATTTTCAACAAAAGAAACATCAGGAATTGATTTTAGATTATTGTCATGAAGATCTAAAATTTTCAATTTTTTCAATGATGATAAATCTGGTAAAATTTCTAAATTATTTGAAAAAATTGACAATTCTCTCAAGTTTTGTAAGTTTGAAATGTCTGGTAATTCTCTTAATGCATTTGTACTTAGTTCCAATTTTTCCAATTTTGTAAAATAATGAATAACTTCTGGTAATGACGTTAATTTTGCCTTTGATAAATTTAATGAAGCTAAATTATGACTGATGATGTTTAATTGAGTTATTGGAGTTTTCTTTAAATCTAAAGTTTTCAAACTTAATAAAGGATCAGCAATATTTGAAATATGATTATTTGCAAGATATAAATTTTCAATATTTGAATCATGAAGTTGAATTTTATTAATATTATTGTGTCTCAAATTTAACGTTCTCAAATTAGCTAAATTGATATCGACATGAGTTAAATAGTTTGATGAAATGTTGATTTTAATAACTGATGATAATTGATTTATAGAAGAAGGTAATGTTTCCAATTTATTATAAGATAGATCTAATTGTAATAAGTTTTTTAGTTTATTGACAGACTCTGGGTACGTAACAAACTCATTTGAACTGATATCTAAAATCTTTAAACCTGACGGTAATACTGGTAATGAACTTAATCTATTACAAGTTAAAGTTAAAATTGATAAGTTTTTCAACATTGAAATATTTTCAGGAATCATTGAAATAAAATTTCTTTCAACGTCTAATGAAACTAATTCCTTTGCATGAACGACATTTGCTGGAAATACCTTTGTTCTGATATTAACCATTCTTAATCCAGTTAACTGAGAATCATTCATTTGAAAAAAATCTGATGGTAATGTAATATCACCATTGTTAGAAACATCTAAACTTTGAACTTTTGAAGAGTAACATAATGCCGGAATTTTTTGTAAATCTTTACTTTTCAGATTAACATGAACTAAATCTCTGTTTATATATTCTTCTTCGGTAGGGCTTAATTGTTTTAAACCATCATGATGTAAGATAAATTTGAATAAATAACCTAGATCAAGTCTACCTACTTCATCTAATCTATCATCATCTAGATAACCAGATAATAACAATAAATTAGTTTGAATTTTAATAGGCTTTTGATTATATTCTAATTTCTTCGTGACTTTACCAACTCTTAGACTTAATTTATAATCTCCAACTAATTGATATTTTTTCTTTAAGAAGGCAATAAGCTCTTCAACAGTTTCATTGAACGGCCTTTTCAAAATTGAACTAAATGCATCATCCTCTGCATATATTCTAAGGTGAAATCTTTTATCTCCAATTTCATTTTGTAATGACACTTTATCATCCAATTGTTTAACTTTATATGTTTTTCTGAAAACGTAATCATCATCATCATCACCATCTTCATGACTGTTTGACATGGTGCTTGGTTTTCTTTCATTTTTGACATCCCAACTTTCTGGTGCTGCCCATGTGTCTTTTCTACTTACAGTTGGAAACTCATTACTTTTTTTAGCTGAAGGTTGTGAGATGTTTGACGATGAAACAATCCCTTCCATATTAGTTAAATCATTGACATCAATAGCAACAACGGACCTTGAATAATTATTATCTTTCAATGATCCGATGTTTGCTAAACTTGGACTATGACTCGTTGTTCCTGAACTAACGCTGTCTCTTGGTCCAACAGGACAAGGAATATATGGGGTATAATTTGGAGCAGGGCTGAAAGAGGTGAGTTGTTGTGGTACACCATTAGATGGTATTCTTGAACTGGTCCCTGAAAAAGATGATTCGAGCCTATGATCAAATGATTGAGAGCTTTTTCGTGAGTTATCTTCTTTGATAGAATTTATGAATTTCCCAAACAAACTCTTTCTTGCCTTTGGTTTGATTGGATGTTGTAATGGCGGTATAGATTGAGTTCTACCTTGAAAATGGAAACCTTTATAGCTTTTTGTAGGACCAGTTGGACCACTTAAGCTTCTATTTGAAGGTGGAGATGATTGAGACAAATGAAACCCACTTTCATAACCCATACTCAAATGATGTGAGCCATGAATTTTATGGTGAGGTTGATGCTGTTGATTTGTTTCAGCTATTGATACCTTTCTTGATGTTAAAGGGGATACATCACCTTCAGAAGACTCTTGAGAGCCGACAGAATGTTTCACTTTCTGCCGTGAGTTTATGTTATAATCACCGTCAAAATTGCTCATTGAGTCTTGAAGATTGACTGTTCTAAACGGGTAACAAGTGAGCTAGTTGGTTGATAGTTTTAATACCTTATTTGTTGATCGCATCAGAAAGAAAAAAAAATTAGGTTAGTTATAAGTTATAGGTTTCCAGGATGACATAATCATTATTATCTATTATCTATTACCTATTACTTCTATATACTCTCAACTTCTGTAGTCACCGTTGATTGTGACGTATTCGTGGGATAAATCACACGTCCAGAAGTCAGCAGATTGACCACCACCAGTTCCTAGCTCAACAAGGATTTCTAAGTCTTCAAATTGAAGAATTTCACTGGCTCTTTCTTCATCAACAATTTGGGGTTCACCGTTAACTAACAATTCTAATTTTGCGGAACCATCAGTAGGAACAAAAGACACATTAGTCTTTGTAGTTTCAACTTCAACATCTGAGTAACCAACAGCACATAAAATTCTACCCCAATTAGCATCTTTACCATATAGAGCAGTTTTAACCAATGGAGAATTAGAAATGGTTTTAGCAACTTTATGAGCATCTTTATAAGATAAAGCGTCTTTAACTTTAATGGTGACAAATTTGGTGGCACCTTCACCATCTCTAACGACTAGTTGAGATAAAGTTTGTGCGAATTTAGTGATTTCATCACGAATTATGTTGAATGATTCAGTGGTTGATTCATCAATAATTGGACCACCTGCAGCACCATTAGCTAACGCTGCAATTGTGTCATTTGTTGACATGTCACCATCAACTGAAATACAGTTAAAGGATCTATCATTGGCATAAGATAAGATTTTTTGTAAAGCTTTTGGTTCAATTGGTGCATCAGTGACAAAGAACCCTAATAAGGTTGCCATATTTGGACAAATCATACCTGCACCTTTTGATAAACCTGCAATTGAGTATTGATGGTCATTGACAGTGATACTTTTAGAGACTAATTTAGGAAATGTATCAGTGGTCATTATTCCTTTAGCGCAATTTAACCAGGCTTGATGATCTTGACCTATGTTTCCATTAAATAATCTTGGTAAAGCTGGAATAATTTTATCCATTTGTAAGTTTTGACCAATGACACCTGTAGACATACATAATGTGGATTGAGTTGAAGGTGTGTTACCAACTAATTTATCAACGGTGTCAACTATTTCATTTGCATCTTTTAGACCTTGAGCACCTGTGACAGCATTTGCACAACCTGAATTTATCACAATTGAATTAATTCTTTGAGTCTCTTTTAAGATCTTAGACGATAGCTGAACTGGAGCAGCTTTGAATTTGTTTGTTGTGAAGACAGCTGCTGCACTTGCTGGAGTTTCAGAGACAATCAAGGACAAATCAAGTTGTGCATTTTTCTTAACACCAGAAGAGACAGCACCAACTTTGTAACCTTTTGGGTAAACCCCTGAAGTTGGAACGTATTTTGAGTATTTCGCTGATTCCTTGACAGCTGTAGAGAAAAGTCTTTGGCTGTTCATTTTAGAAGAGATTGGAGGGTTTTTATACAAGGTCTTTTATAGAAATTGGATTTTTTGTATTTTTTTATGTGAGTCGAAGACTCAAAAAGTGTTAAAATTATATACGATCTTTTATTATAGAATGATTACACCGCTTAAAAGTTGGAGACTGAAGAAGATAATTAGATGAAAATGATCCAGTAGAAGTGAATAAAATGATCAAATGAACCAGATCATCAATATCTTGATACTTACAGATATTTCACTAATTGCATGTCCATCGCTGCAAACCTTTCCTATTTCAGCCACAAACTAATAAATTCGCCCATAAAAATTACTCTGAATTAAAATATTTGCAATTCCAACACACAATTCTTATAAAATGTCTTCAAGATTTGCTCGTGCTAAAAAGGCCAAACCAGTAAAGAAAGTCGTCGAAGTTGTCGATGGTTCTGCTGAAAATCCTGAGGTTTTACAAAAGTATAAAGATGCTGGTGTTATTGCTAATAAAGCTCTAAATCATGTTAAATCTTTAATCAAAGAAGGTGCTCAAACTTTCGATTTAGCTAAAGAAGGTGATGAGTTATTATTAGAAGAATTAACTTTTGTTTATAATGATGAAGCTAAACCTGTTGATAAAGGTATTTCTTTCCCAACTTCCATCTCACCAAATCAAATTATTGATCATTTAGCTCCAATTTCTGTTGATGATAAAACTACTAATGTTACTTTGAAAAATGGTGACGTTGTCAAAATCCGTTTAGGTGCACAGATTGGTGGGTTTGCTTCAATTGTTTCTGAAACCGTTGTTGTTGGTGCTTCTAAAGAAGCTCCAGTCACTGGTAAGAATGCTGATTTATTAACTGCTGCTTATAAAGCTTCAGAAGCTGCTTTGAAAACTATGAAACCAGGTAAAAGAAATTTCGAAGTCACAAACGTCGTTGCTCAAGTCACTAAAGCTTATGGTGTTGTTCCTGTTGAAGGTATGTTATCCCATAATCAAGAACACAACGTTTTAACTGGTCCAAATGAGATTATAATCAATCCAACTGATTACCAAAAGAGTCAAGTTTCTTCATTCTCATTCTCTGAAGGTGAAGTCTTTGGTTTAGATATCTTAGTCTCTGCTGGTTCTGGTAAAGTCACTCAAACTGATATTAGAACTACTATTTACAAATTAACCGGTACTACTTATCAACCAAAATTAAAATGTGCTAAAACTGTTTTATTAGAATTAAAAGAAAAGAATGTCAAATTCCCATTCTCTGCTAAAATCTTAGAAGATCCAATCAGAGGTCGTGTTGGTTTAAATGAACATGCATCCCATGGTAATGCCGTTGCTTACGATATTTACGAAGAAAGAGGTAAAGAAAACGTTGCTCAAGTTTACGTTACTGTTGCTATCACCAAAGAAGGTATTGTTAAGTTAACTTCCACTGAATTCGATCCTGAAGTGATTAAATCTGAAGTTGTTTTACCAGAAGAATTACAAACTCTTCTTTCATCCTAGAAAAAAAAGATGGTAACCCCTTGAACTTTTAGATTCCTGATGAACTCATTTTAAATAACGATAACTACTCTGAATATGAAGTTCTGTTTACATCAATTCCCAATTTTGTAGTCTTAACTTGAATGTAAAAAATGAAATTTTTGGTTTTTTTCTCAACTTTTTGATGCGAAAAAATAATTTCAATTTTTAAAAGATCAACAAGTATTTAATTCAAATTATTATATTTAGAAAAGTGGATTAAATTGCTGCTCTTCTCACACTTTTGGCTGACTGGTTTTGGTTTGTTTGCTGCTAGACAATAAGCTTATTTTGATTTGAAATTGGTTACTGCTGTGCTCTTGAAGTTGGTGAATTTCTTTATCGTGTCCATTTATTGAAACAGGCGTGTATTGGAGATATATTAAGGTACTGAAATTTTGAAAAAAAAAAATCCTGATCACATATTCTGAAAGTTAGATCTTTACCTCTGCTGTTCTGTCTTTATATTTTATTATTCAATGGGTTCAATAGATCATGTTAACCCAGGATCTGTTGATGAATCGCTTCCGTCTCCTGTGTCGAGTGCTAGATCATCAACTAAAAACTCAAGGGATTCAACTCCAAATAATCCTCATGAGAAATCAAAGAGAAGATCTATAAGACTCTCATATAATGAGCAAAAAGAAAGTGAAAGAAAAGAGGAAGCAAAATTAGTATTAAAAAAGATTAATCATTCTGATATCAAATCAAATGATAATGCTTCCTCTTCAAACAATAATATTAAAAGCAAATCACATCAACGCCCTACACATACTATCCAAATATCTCAAAACTTTTTCGATAGTTTAGGTGGCAGTGCAGCCACCTCAAAACCCAAAAAAACATTTGTTGAACCTCCTTTAGCTGATCCAATACCTATTGTTACTGGATTTCCATTAGATTCTGGGCCTAGTCATAAAATTAAAAAAGAAAGATTATGGTTTGTCAAAAAGGGTAAAAGAGGTCGTACTCCAAAGGATAAAACCCCTGAACCAGAAATTCCAAATACAAGAGACTTGGAATTAATTCCAATAGATAATAAATACAAATCTCAACTGAAAACAAAAATCAACGAACAATTACAAAAACCAAGCTCAATAAGGAGCAAAAATACTCCTGTTCCTAAATTTGGTTCTAATCTTTACCAGATGTTATTTTACGATACAGTTGTTAATGACGGTGATGAAGTGATTGAAATTGATAGCAAGAATAAGAAATTATTAGAAACTCCTAAGAAGAGAAAACTTTTGCGAGATGTTGGGATTATTGAAAGTGAACATGAACATGAAAAATCAAAAGACGAGTCAAGAAGAAAGATTAAAAACTCATCACCACAAAAGCAACGACAAAATCCATTCGGATTTGATCTACCGAAAAAAATTCCTGAGAAAAGAGAAAGTCCACCAGATTCTACGAATACCACCACTAGAGATAATGATGATTTTTGTTCTGCTTGTGGTGAATCAGGTATATTCCTGTGTTGTGAATCATGTCCAAAATCTTTTCATTTTGCATGTTGTGATCCTCCTTTTTATGAAGATAATTTACCAGATGAAGAATGGTTTTGTAATGAATGTACGGCAAGAAAAAACCCTCCAAAAGAATCAACCCCAGGTATGTTTGCGAAATTATTGGATCAAATACCTTTAAGAAATCCTACACAATTTAGATTACCTAAAAAAATAAGAGAAAAATTTGAAGGTGTTGTCACTGGAAGTTCAGGTGAATATGAAGACTCTGATTATAAACCATTCAATCCTTCACAAGTTTATTCATTTGATCAATTTGACTCAAACCTACATCTCAATAAAGATGGTTCCCCAAAGATTTGTGTTAAATGTGGTGAAAGTGGAATTCATCCAAATAAACCAAATGGTGGTGTTGATAAACTAATAATTCAGTGTGAATATTGTCCCTCAGCATGGCATTTAGATTGTTTAAGTCCACCGTTATCTACAATCAAACAGTTAGGTACCAAATGGAAATGCCCTAATCATGCTGATCATTTAATAGCTGATAAACAAAGAAGATTGAAAAAACCAATCATTATGGATGTTGATAAATCAAGGGGTTATGAAAACAATGGTCAAATTGAAATAAAATCAGACAGTGAATCAGGTGAAGAAAGCAATTCATCAAGTGATGACGAGGATGATGACGAGGACATCGAGGAAGAGATTCACGAAATTCAAACTCCTCCACAATTGAAAACTTATGATACAGAAAATGGGGTTGGTGCTCAACTTCCTTCAAAAACAGTTAAACTATGGACTGATCCGTTTGTTATTTCAAGAATTCCAGAAAAGGGTATTGTATTAGATTTTATTGGTAAATGTGTCGATTCAAGAAGAGCTGAAAAGAAAAAAATTGAAGAGATTTTAAAATTGTCTAAAGAAAACAATGAGCTTTTATCAAATATAGGACAAGGCTACAATAAAAGAGAACAGCAAACAATAAAATCATTAGTTGAGCTAAAAGAATTGGATTTTGATGAACTTTTAAAAGTTGCAAATGATGAAACTGGAAAGCTGTCTGTTGTCAATGACACAGAGTTAGACGATATCCCAATTTTAGAATCTGAAATCGAAGAATTGAAAAAAATCAAAATGTTGATGGAACAAACTGGTAAAGAAAAGCTATTAAGCTTCTTAAATAAAAATATCAATTAAAAATACCACTTAATATTATGCAAAATTCAGAAGAGATTTTAAAAGAAATATTATAGAGAAAGATTTATTGAATTACAACAATAAAGCAACAAATTATGAAACACAATTTAAAGTTTAAAAAGATAAATAAAATTCTATTAGCATTATTAAAAATTATCGTAAATCTGAAAGTTATTCATCATCTTCATCATCAGCGTAATTGATTCTTGTTGAGCGTGAGCTCTTTCGAAGTGGAAGATCAGATTCTGTTTTAGCACCACTAGCATAAAAGTTACCATCAGAAGTATCATCATCTGCATCAATTGTATGTCTTCTAGTATATTGTTTTTTAGCTTTATTTGTACTTTCAATTTTAGTCTTTTTAGCTTTTGGTATATTAGAAATAGGTTCAACAGGTTGTCTTTGTCTTTTAGTTGTAATAATAGCAGCAATTTTTTGCTTAATAATAACACGAAGTTTTTTCAATACTTCAAAATCTATGAAAGATTTCGACACAATTGATTGACCTTCATGAATGGATTTCATTGGTTTGAATAAATCTGATGATAATTCAATTTTATCAGGGTATGTTGCCAATATCCAGTTTTTAGTACTTTGTAATTCTTTGATAGCTAATTGAGCAAGTTCAGAAACTCTATAAATATGATAAATTGAATCCTTTTTCTGTTGAAATTCATCATCATTGAAAGAAGCATCACGGTATTGTTTAACTCTTGAGGAAAGATAATATAACAGTGAGATGTTTTGTTCATTTGCAACAGAATCTAAGAAAAATGAAATGTACTCTAATGAAAAAGTGTAAGCCTTCAAAGTATTTTCTTCAACATCTTCCGTTGAAGAAATATAGTCTAAGAACTCAGAATGATGAGCAATCAAATAGATTAAACCAGTCAAACTTTTTTCAAAGACAATTTCATTTTTTTTCGATGTATTTGATTTTTTAACAAGTGATGATTTGGCAAAAGATGATTTAATCCATGTTTTAATATCAGCTTTTAATGATTCCAAAGGCTCATAAGCAATTAAATAAACTAACGGTAAAAATTTTAACGAAATTTCTTGATTTTTCAAACATTCTGTTAGTTTATGAATGAATTTTGATCTAACTTGTTCATTTTCATCTTGAATTAATAAGATTAATCGTTCTAGTAATTGTGGTTTAATCATCGTATTATATTTTGGGAATTTTGCTAGTTTTAATAAATTTAGTCCTGCTTCTAATCTTAACCATGATTGATAATGTTTTGGTGTTGGATAAGTGTCAGATTTGGAACTAACGATTTCACCACCATTACCAATTAATGAAGACAATAATTTCAAGACATGTTCAGACACTGATTTTGTTAATTCTTCTCCATCATCATCATTTTCGTCGTCATCATCACATCTGGATCTTAGAATGTTCGTGAATATTTTAATTGCATAAATCTTAGAAGATAGTGATTTTTCATTTTCTTCAATATCATCAATCCAATTTGCATCAGATTCTTTACCAATGACTTTATTAGTTAATAAGATGTTCTTAATCAAAAATGGAGTTAATTCACCGGTTTTAGTTTCAATAATTCTTGGAGCAACTAGAAATAACTGCGAAATGACTGATAAATGAGAATCAATATTTTCATCCTCTATATCTAATGGATAAATATCATCTAGGATTTCGCTCAATAACACATCTTTCTTTTCAGCTAATGATAAGATCTTCACAGCATATTTTGCTTCAAGAGCATTACCATTTTTACCAAACTCAATGACTTTATCAAAAAATCCATAGTCTGAGTTGTTGAAAAGACTCTTTAATTTTCTAAATATATGGAAAATTGCTTTTAGTGTATTTGATTTTGACCCATCTTCACCTACTGTTGACTCTTTAATCAAATTAACAAGATCAGTGATTTGATTTTGGAATGAACTTGGTGAGATTGTGGAAATGTTATCTATTAGTTCTTGAGAAACTTTAGTGTATGATGCAATTTGATTTAGTTTTAACAATGAAGAGATATTTGATCTATTGAAAATGGTTTGACTTGATCTATAGATCAAGATTTTGAAAGTATTGAAAATATTCTTAATTGGAATATTTATTTCATTTTTGACATTATTGATAATTTTTGGATCTTGAACTCTTGTTAGAAATTCTTTTGTTGAATTTTTTAGACTTTTATAATCAGAATCATCAGATATGATAATTTTCAATAAGTAGTATAATCTTCTACTATTAACAGTGACAAACCTCTTTATTACATCTTTTGACTGGAATGAATCAGGAATGGTGACAACCAACCAATTAATAGTTTTTTCAATTTTTGATTTTAAATCAGAATCCGTATTATCACCGCCTTTAAATTCTTCTGCAAATTCGATCAATTTCTTTAAAACGCTAGACAATTGTTCTTGTCTTTTATTGAATGCAATGAGGGAAGCTTTTGCTTTTGAATCCAAGTTACTGAAAACAAAAATTATTCTTTTAACTCTTCTCAAATCATCATCGTCTGAAGGTAAAATATCTTCTAATAAAGTAACATCAACTAAATAATTGATATTTTTATCATTAATATAATATAGATTTAGAACATGATTGGGAATATCTTTGATAACTGTCATTGCTGGTTCAATTTCGGATGAATCAATTGAATTCAACAAATCATAACTTTCATTATATAAATCACCTAAAACTCTAATTGCCTCTTCTCTAATTTCAAAATGTTTTTCTCTTGTTAACTTGATTATTAAATTTAATATACTTTCTGTTCCAATTTTTTCCAATAAGATAGAAGATGGTAGACTTGAGAAAGCTTTAATTGTAGCTAATCTAACTCTTTCATCTGAATCAATTAGAGATTTTGATAATCCATTTGCTATTTCTTGATTTAAGTCATTTCTGTTAGTGATAATAGAGACTGTTTGTTCAACCCATACTGAACGTACTGACGGTGAAATATCTAAAGTTTTTTTCATCCAATTGATCCAAGTTTCTTTGTGTATTTGAATGAAGTTGATTCTGGAATTAATTGATAAAAGTTTTCCAACAGTTTCTGTAGCAATGACTCTAACATTGGTATCATCTGCGTTTAGTTCATTATCAATTAATCCCATTACTGAACCTAAGATTTCAGGAACGTGTTTCCAGATTTCAACTGATAATTTATGAATCTTTGTGAGATTCTTGATTGAGATATCTGATTCTTCCCCATTATGATTATCGAATAAGACTTCTGAAAAGAATTTGGTCAAATATCTTGATAATCTATCAGGGTTAGCATTACATATATTCAATGAGAAATTGAACGAAGATGAAGTTGATGTAGGAAGTGAATTTGAAACAGAATTTGCATCATCATGAGTTAAAAACCTATTGAGAATTAATTTTAGAACAGTATTTGATATATGATCCCATTCAGAGATAATTTCAATTAAAATGTCCGAGATAATTGGTTCTAATTTCTTATGGAACGTATTCGATTGATCATAGAATAATTCAAATATGTTTTCAATTAATTGAGTACTGTTTGATATATCGGTGACTAAAATAATACTTCTAACTTCGGCTGATCTTGTTAGTAGATACACTTGTTGACTATAGTAAGGGTTTTCACTATCTGATAATTTTTGAAATTGATTAATGAAGAGTTTGAAAATATCTGATAATTCATCATCTGTAAATGGTGCATCTGGTGCATATATTCTTAAAATATCAGAAAGACAACAAGCAACTAAAGATTGAACACCAGCATCTTTATGAGTTAAAAGTTTCATATTAACTAGATCTTGGTTGTACTTGATTAATGATTTGGTATTAAAGTTCTCAGCATCAACTTTTGATAATTCAGTGGCAAGTGCCTAGAGTGAGTGTTAGATCAATCATTATTAAAAAGAAAATTAAGTTGACTTAATTTCAACTTACATCCAAACGAGATTGCAACTCTTTCAAAGAGATATTATCCTTCAGAGTACTCAATATTGACTTGTTAAAACGAAGTTTGGGAGAACTATTAGTCATTATTGATTGAATACACTCTTTAACTGTTCAAGTGACGCGTTAAAGTTAATTTTTATAAATTTCGTGTACCAAGTACCAAAAATGATTATGTAAGATCCACAATAGTAAGTAAATAGTGAATGGTGAATAGTAACTTATATTTGTACTTCTATATATAACAGTGTCTATATCTCCTATTGTTCTTCATCAGAGAGCGAAGAAACAAGATCAGAATCATTATTTGATTCCAAATCATTTTTATTGTTATTTTTTGTATCAGTATCATCATCATCATTATCATTAGTTTTAGGAGATTGTATTGGTTCTTCCTTATCCATCACAGTTTTATCAATGTTTGGAAGATCTTCTGATTGTGAACTTGAGCTTGAACTTGATGAAAAATAATCGTCACTATGAATTGGAGATAACTGATTATTAAATCTCACAGACGTTTGAGAATTTTGTGAATTCATTCTTCTCTTCATTGGACGTTCAACTATATCGTTTTCGAAATCATAATTATCAATACCAGCAATATTATCAGATGCTCTTAAAGCAGATTTGGTGATGTTATGTTTGTTTAATCTATCTTGGATATCATCCATGGATTCTGGATTCTTTATTGATAGTTTCTGAGATAATGTACGGAATAACCCTGTTGCTGTTTGTTCTGATGTTGTTGATTCCGCTGAACTTTTGACATTGTTTCCAGTTTCTATATCACTCGGTACTTTATTACTGTTTGATCTTGTTATTACTCTTTTTAAAGATTCCCCTAATGCATTTTCTCTTGCGTTATAACCACCATTTCTGGAATAACTGTATTCTTCATCCTTTTGAACATCTTTCATTTTTTTTCTTCTCCTTGTTGAGATTGATAAAGTTCTTGATAGAATTGAAGTATCATCTCTACCTAAATCTTCATCATCACTATTATTACTATAATTAGTACTTCCAGCTATTGTCTTCTCTCTTGTCAATGGTTCCCCCATTCCCATTACTGGGAAAACACCTGGAGGTGATCTTAAATTGTCTGAAACTTGAGATCTTCTAGACATTGAAGTCATTGTTGGATGTAATTCAAACCCTGATTGAGGTCTATATGCAACTGGATTGATATCTTGTTTTTCATTTGTTAAATTTGAAGAAGATGTTGAATTTGTAGGATAAGCAACTTGAGTTGGAACTCTAACGACTCTTGAATCCATTTCTAATTCAGGTTGTTCATCTTTAGCTTCAAATTCAGGTAATTTTAATAATTTTCTATCTCTTTCCACAACAACTAGATGTAAATAAAATGGAACAACAATACCAAAAAATGAACCACCAACTGCATTTCCTAAAGTTCCAGGTATCAAAAGTTTCCAGATATAACCCCCAACTGGAACATTAGCACCCTCAATCATACCCATTGGAACCAAATACATATCTGCAACCACGTGAGTAAACCCCATTGAAACGAAGGTAAATATTGGTAGTGCCATTAATAAGAATTTGACATGAGGAGGTTTAGCTAGTAACTGTAAGTAAATAGCTAAACAAACACAGAAATTACCAGCAACACCTTTCAGAAAAGTTTGAATAAAACTGAAACTATATTTTGATTCAGCAATTGCAATGGCACCTTCTTTCAATAATTTCTCTTGTGTGACACCAGATAAATGACAAATCACATAACAAACGAATAAAGTCCCTCCAAGGTTGAAAAGCCAACTAATTGACCAACTTATTAATAGGTCAAATATACTAACAGCACCTCTACAAACTCCAACTGAAAAATATAAAATATTAGAGTTATATAACTCAGCACCCATTATGACGACATAGAATAGACCAATCGGATATACCAACCCTTGAATTAGATGAACTATACCTGGATTTGTTGCAAATAGTACAGGATTGTCACCTTGTGCACAAAGATCAAGCATACCACCTGCAGAGAATAATAAACCTGCCACTATTGAATTTATTATAAGTATATCTAGTCTCAATCTTGCCTTCTTCATAGCTGTCGCTACTACTGCCAATGCTGCTTCATGAGGTGTTATGTATAAAGTCTCATCCACCATCCTCTTCTAATAAACTATCGATATAATACAGTGTGCAAATTTGATAGTGGTTAATTGTTTGATTTCTTGAGTCGATGACAGGAAAAAACTGTTGATATTTTGAGTCTGTTGAAGATCAAAGAGACGTATTGTATAGAGGCGATTCTAATGAAGAGTATGAAAAGATGAATTAGTTTGAATTGATAAATAAAATTTTTTATCAAGTTCGATGGGCCATTCCTTCCTTATTGAGTGAACTGTTCACAGTTTAATATCTCGGTGGCCGGATCATGTTTCGGAAAATAGAGCCTCATCAGGTAATAGTTATATTCACTTTCATTTCTACTAAGAAAAGTCGTGGAATTGAAAGAGCTCTTTAGCTAAAATAAGAAGCGTGGAACAGAGCACTAAATGGAGAATTTAAGGCGAATTTATTGCTTAAATAACGACAATTAGAGGGGTGAAATATTTTTGTGTCAAAATGAATTCGGCCAATAAAATCAGATTTTTGTCGTTTCGGAACGAGAGAATTTCTGAGTGGAAAATTAAATATTTTATTTGTATTTAAAGAAGGAGAAATCTCATTTTGATATTTTGATGGAAGAGATGGAAGTTTGAGAGAGTTTTTACTGATTATTTATGAAATTTATGAGATTTGATTGTCTTTTCATTATGTCATTGTATGATCTTCTAATTCAATGATGATCTTTGATGTTTTTAATGTATTGGCTATCATATCAAGTATTTATTTAGGCCTTAGGTCTTGATACATACAATTATATTAGTTTTAATACCACTATAGATTCATCACTGAGGTACTTAACCCAGTGAAATTCACTTACGTGAAATTTTCAGTTCAATATCATTACTTCATTGCTGATGGAAGTATTGTCACCTGAGAAGGAATGTGCACTACCTCACAATAGCCACATTAAATGGCACAACGTTAATTACCTTCTTTCTGTTTCTCTTTGATAACCAGTCACAGTATTATTCTCCAGAGTGATCTCTAGATACTAATAACTAACTACTGCCACGATAGTAACATTTAATTACCACTCACCACTAACCACCATCTGATGATCTATTGTTGGTTTTGACGGCTCTGTCTATTGCGTCCACTAAAATCCTGGGGATTTTACCTAAACTTAGAAGGACCTCTGCCTAGGTGTGTCTAAACTCCACAAGGAACTCTTACTAGCGCGGAGAACTGTCGACCAGTCCACTAATAAAATTTTATAAGCGACACACTAAAAAAAAATTATATAAAAAGCAAACTGAATCCATTTCGTAGTTGTCCTCTGTACAACAATTCAATTCATCTCAGTTCAATTCACAATGTCTTCAAACTCTTTAGAACAATTAAAAGCCACCGGTACTGTCGTCGTCACCGATACTGGTGAATTCGAATGTATGTATTTCCACTATCCACCTCATTTGACACATGTACTAACTCCTATCCATAGCAATTGCTAAATATACTCCACAAGATGCCACCACCAACCCATCTTTAATCTTAGCTGCTTCCAAAAAGGCCGAATATGCTACCTTAATTGATAATGCTGTCGCCTATGCAAAAGAAAACGCCTCTGGTGTTGAAGCTCAAACTTCATTAGCTTTAGATAAATTATTAGTTGAATTCGGTAGTGCAATTTTAAAAATTGTCCCAGGTAGAGTCTCTACTGAAGTTGATGCTAGATTATCTTTCGATAAAGAAGCCACCATCAAAAAAGCTTTAGAAATCATTGAATTATATAAATCAGTTGGTGTTGATAAAAACAGAATTTTAATCAAAATCGCTTCCACTTGGGAAGGTATCCAAGCTGCTAGAGAATTAGAAGCTAAATATGACATTCACACTAATTTAACTTTATTATTCTCATTTTCTCAAGCTGTTGCTTGTGCCGAAGCTAAAGTCACTTTAATTTCTCCATTCGTTGGTAGAATCTTAGATTGGTACAAAGCTAAAACCGGTGAAACTTACACCTCTGAAACCGATCCAGGTGTCATCTCAGTTAAACAAATCTATCAATATTATAAAAAATTCAACTACAAAACTATTGTCATGGGTGCTTCATTCAGAAACGTTGGTGAAATCAAAGCATTAGCAGGTGTTGATTTCTTGACAATTTCTCCAAAATTATTAGAAGAATTATTAACTTCTGAAGAACCAGTTCCACAAATCTTGAACGCAGCTGAAGCGTCAAAAGCTGATTTACCTCAAGTTTCTTATATCGATGATGAAGCTAAATTCAGATTTGCATTAAATGAAGATGCCATGGCCACTGAAAAATTATCTGAGGGTATCAGAAAATTCGCTGAAGATGCTGTTACTTTAAGTAAAGTTATTGAAGCTAAAATTCAAGCTTAAGTAGTGTCTTAATCTATGTGTTTTGTGTTATGAAATTTTATACGTTTATTCTGAGATGGTTCTGTAGATATATTATGTTTCGCGGTCATTTCTTTCGAAATATGCACTTAAATCTGATTATTGATATTGGTGCTGATACCTGATAATGTTACAATGTCACAAGAGATCCTTTCACACGTCTCAGAGTATCAGGTTCTTTACACCTCTCAGATTCATCAGAAGATCAAAAGATGGTGTGACGGGAAGTTGAAATATTATAAATTCAATAATAAATGTGAGATCTTAAATGAAGATGGTATTGTGGTTCGCTCAAGCTTTTTAAAGAATGATAAACAGCTAGAAGAGTCAAAATGGGGGAACGAATTCAAAGCTGGTGGTCTGTTACTTACAATAGAATGTCTGACGTCTGAATCAACCAGGGATATCTCGAAGGTATTTCAGAAGAAAACCACGAGAAATAATAACATAACTAGTAGAATCACCAATGATTCCCCAATTTCGATAAAGACAATAAAACTCCCTATATCTGAAAGAGAAGAACAACCAACTACACCTATTATTAGAAGACGTAAAGTTGGATTAAGTAGGTCGGCTCCAAGACCCAGAAGAGAGTTAATCAGTACAAAAGCACCTCAAACAACGATAAAATCTAACATTAATTCCACGTCAGTTAGCAAAGTACAAAACGTTCCAAATTTGATTGATAACCCGTTAAAAACAGAATCACAATCCGATATCAATATCAAAGATGGTTTTAATTCACTCAAATCCACTCATTTAAAGAAAGATGTTTGTTGCGATACGGCACCTAAAAAATCTGAGGCTACAGATGAACTAATTGGTATGAAAAATACACCCAATCATGATGGTATGAACAAACTCCCGATCTCACTCGATAATATACTTGATGATAATAATAATTCAGGTAAATCATCAGATGATTTTCATGTATCTTTTGTGAGGATTAAAAAAGAAAAACCAGATTTTGAGAAAGAACTAGAATTGAATGAATTAGGTGAATCTCAAGAACAAAGTATTGGATGGGATGATGGCACCAATGAAGATAGACTAAGTTTTGAATTCAGAAATCCAAACGTCAATCATAACATTTACAAATTTAATGATATTACTGATAAGAATTCTTATGGTAATTTTCAACCTGGAGTAAATATAGGATGGGATGATGATCTGAATAATGATAAACTGTCGTTGGGATTCAAACAAAATACCAAATCGATCAACAGCTCCATAGACGATTCTAAGAAGTTTAGTACCAACAGGGTTTATCAGGAGAATTATCAAAGCCCAATTACGAAAAAAAGTAAAAAGTTATCAAATTCAACTGACTCCACAAGGAGCAAAAGAATCACAAGGATTTCCAGAACACAGACCATTCAAATAATTAATCCAATTAAGCCTTATAGAAAAGATTTCACTGGAAAAACTATTGAGAATACTAGTTCAGCTATCAAAGTTATTGAAAATAAAGACGTGGAGAAAAAGGTTATTAAAAAAAGATTAATAATTAAGAAAGATCTACTTGATGATGATGAAATCGAAAGTTCCTTAGGTAATGAGTTAGATTCACTGTCTAATCTCAAGCAAAAGGAGAAATCTGGTACACAAACAGAAACTTATAATTATGGTATAGTTAATGAAAACGAGAATCCCCAGACGAAAACTAGTTATAAAGTTTCTGAATTAATAATGAAGTAATGATTAATACAAGTTTAGATGACTATTAGAAGAATATGTAGATTAAAAGACGGATAAAGTGACACAAATTAAACTGATTAATATTCAATAGAACATTAATAAACTAGAACTAAACTAAACGAATTAGCAATAAGAACGGAAAACATTAATAACAACAAACAAGAAACACATAAATCATAAAAAAGCATAACAACGTCCCAATTATCAAAACAGAACTCATTAATAATAATAATAATAATAATTGTTACAAGAAACAACCGCATCTTCATTGAAACAGTCAACATCAACATGGCATCATACAACATCATTCAAATCCAGTTTCAAATTTTATATCAAATTGACTAAATGGATCAATCAATTGAATTTTATCGTTTGCTTCAGTTTTGATACCATTAAAATCACTTCTTAAATCATCAAACTGATTTTGGAATGCAATACTGGAATTTAATGTTCCATTATTGAGTTTAATCTGTTTATTCAGATCCCAATCATTAGTGGCATTATTGTCAAATTTTTGTAATGTATCAATTGAAAAAATTTCATTATCTGAGTTTTCTATTGGTGATAAAGTCGATGATGAAGTGGAATCATTTAAGTTTATCGAATTTTTCAAACTTTCTAATGTTAATTCAATTGGTTCTGATTTAACTTGGACATTATTATTAGTATTATTGAATCCAATATTTAAATGACTGTTCAAATCTTGGTTACTCGTTATATCTAATGACCCATTAGGCATTCCTGAAAAAGATCTTGAAGTTGATAAATTTGGTGAACTTAATGACAAATGTGATGGAAATGAAGAAGATAATGAATTTATGTTATGTTGGTTATGATGATGATGTGATGATTTCCTTGAGGTCGATTTATGAATATGATCATTGAAATGTTGTTTTGAAGTTGATAACGGATAATGAAGTGGTGGAGATGGTGAACAATTTGATGTATTTGATGTTGACAAATCTATTGAATTAGTGACATTAGTAATCTCATCTATTGAGTATTCATGATTCGATTCAGCTAAATTATCTAGTTTTTCATTTGATAATAAATTACAAATGACTTTATTGATGTCAAAAGAACCTTCTTTATTCAATATTTGTGGATCTTGACAAAATTGAATTAAACTTGAGCCATTGAAATCTTCTTTAGATTTTGATAATAATTGATTTAATGCTTGAACTAAAACAGAAACTCTAGTTTCTAATAAATCAACATACGAGGCAGGATATAATTTGTCTTCCTTTTTCTTTGTCATATAGGTACAAATTTTACCATCTTCAAGACACCTTTTACATGGTCTCATACCATCACATTTTGTTTTGCTCTTTCGACAGCAATCACAAGCTTTACTGACTCTTTTCTTGTTGGTCTGTTTAGTCTCTGGCATCGTTGTTGATAATGATTAAAATGTTGACAAGTTAGTCAAAAAGAAGTGAACAAGGTGCAAAAGTAATATTGCGATTACTTTTGATAAACATTCGAGATGGGTATTCAATTATTTATATAAGTTCTAAAAGCTACATTATTAATTTGAGTGAATATGACAAACAGTTTCATGCGGAAAGATGCAAATTTATTTAATATCGGTTTTAGGTAGAAGCTTTAATTATTCAATCTAATTGTAAAAAAACAAGTAAAGGAACGTCTTCTGTGCGTTTCTTTTGAATATGTTCCCAGCTAACAAGATCTACTCCTTAATGATCTCATTTGCCAGCTGCTTATCTTCCGAAGGCAATTAGGAATTCGTTCTATCCACTTAAAATCATTATTGATTTAAAACTTTATGTCACTCGGACGGAATTAATTATTTCCATGCTAAAAAGTCATGCCGAGCCGCGAGGATTCCACGGTAAATTTAGGCCGAGCTTAAGTCCTAGAGCTATACATAGTAGACTCTAGACTCTAGAGCCTATAAATTAACTTACAAGTTTTGTTTCAGTGGAACTTGATTTGATTCGGTGAAGAACTTGCCACAATTTATGGATTTAACTCATCGATAATCAATGTCGTAAGGATTATACCTGCTACTTGCTTTATATGATTCATTGGTTTTAGTCAGCTGATTGCTAATCTCAAATACAAATAATAATCCACAACATACAAAGACACAAAATGTTTCCCACGTCGATATCTAAAATTTTCCACCCTTGAAATAGATAGTATAAATTGACAGGATAATGCAATACGCTGTACTAGCAACTACTGTTGAGTCTTGAATTGATCTATAGATATAAACTGATTAAAATAAGTAATCAACAGTGATATAAATCCTTTGTACTGATGAGTTGGTGTGGAAATTGGAACGTTCCATTGGATTCACATTGTACAATAATATTATTGATAATTCGAAATTTTGGAACCACTTTCCGCTCTAAATAACTCATGTATGTAATTTAGTAATGAGATCTTCGATTTAGAATTTAAATATATGGAGTGGCTTCTGGCTCCTGGCCAGTCTACATGATGAGATTTGAGAAATAGTATATTCGATTGGAAATGTCCGTCCATCATGATAGCGCAAAGTTCAAATATGTACAGTGTACAGTCAATATAACGACACTAAAAGAGACTTGGCACTAATAGGGTCTATGTAGACATCAAACTTTGGACACTCTAGCTCTGGGGATTTGACGTTGAAACTTGAAACATATGCTGAGTTATAAGTTGTAACTTGTAAGTCCCAAGTGCTAACCAACCATATTTTGGAATCTAGATTAGATTGTTTCGTTCGCAGTGATAATGGTTTCGTTGATTCCTCAAACTAATGCAAGATCTTTTATTGTAAGACAATCTTTGTATTCTAGTTTGAGCATTGACTCTTGAGGTCTCTCACAATAGACAGTTCTCTAGCCTAATGATGAAATATATGGTTTAACCTAATTGCCCAGAACTTCAAACCTGTTCAGAGTTGGGTTAAAAAAGATATAGACACTACCTATATAAATATGAACAGCAACGTAATTGCTGGAGTCTAAGACCTCATGGTCGACGATGTTTATCAAAGTTTCCACTATCTCATCTTTAATTTTAATCAAATTTCGTAAACCCTGGACATCTTTTTAGAGTGATTAAAACTTTAAATTCAGAGCTTTTGATCACTTAGTTATCAATTCCATATATGATTCATTGGAAGACCATCGAGAATCAATCTATGTGTACTTCGAAGTCTTACATTCTCTTAGTACAGATTCCAGAATTGGATCTGGTCTTAGGCGAATTTTTGACTTTAATTTCAAATATCCAACATATTTCTCGATTCTGGAACACTCTTTCGAACTATTAATTATTACTCAAGAAACGCTGTAAGTTCTAAGGTAATTGTTATTGAAAAACTAAAGAAGTATAGAGGGAAAGATACAATCTAAATTTTAGGCATGTTATCTCAAATAACACAATCATATTAGATAATTTTTACTCAAACTTCAAAAAATAAAGTTAAAAAGCAAAAGTCTAGGTAACAACTCACAAGGGAAGTAGATATTGGTGCAAAATGACACCCAAACTTCCTTCTGAGTTCTCTTTATTGATGTGGATGATTGGTCAATGGTGAATGGTGTGAATGGTGAATGGTGTTTATGTTACGTAATATCTTTTTCAGATTCGCGGAATCTATCAAATCTTTGAATTGAATGTATTGCCACTATTTGAATAAAACGTCAACAACATCAAACAATGCAAAGACTACAGAGATTATTAGGCCAACCAGGTGCCATCGGAGGTGCACCACCTGTTGATGGTCCCGTCATTGACAACAAAGAAAACGTCTACATCTCGTCATTAGCTTTACTTAAAATGTTGAAACATGGTAGAGCTGGTGTTCCAATGGAAGTTATGGGTTTAATGTTGGGGGAATTTATTGATGAATACACAATTCATGTTACTGATGTCTTTGCAATGCCACAATCGGGTACAGGTGTCTCTGTTGAAGCGGTTGATGATGTTTTTCAAACTAAAATGATGGATATGTTAAGGCAAACAGGAAGAGATCAAATGGTTGTTGGTTGGTATCATTCACATCCAGGGTTTGGATGTTGGTTATCTAGTGTTGATATAAATACTCAACAGTCGTTTGAACAATTGAATCCAAGAGCTGTTGCTGTTGTCATTGATCCAATACAATCTGTTAAAGGTAAAGTTGTTATTGATGCATTCAGATTAATCAATCCAAATACTTTAATGATGGGTACTGAACCAAGACAAACCACTTCCAATGTTGGTCATCTAAATAAACCCTCAATACAAGCTTTAATTCATGGTTTGAACCGTCATTATTATTCATTGAACATTGATTATAAGAAAACAACATTAGAAACAAACATGTTATTAAATTTACATAAAAAAGAATGGCAATCGGGTCTAGTTTTGAATAACTATGAACATAAAGAACGTTCAAATGCTGCGGGAACAAGTCAAATGTTAAAAATCGCCGAACAATATGTTAAAAGAGTAGAAGAAGAGAAAGAATTAACTGAAGATCAATTGAAAACAAGATATGTTGGTAAACAAGATCCAAAGAAACATTTATTAGAGACTACTGAGAAATTAATAGAGGATAACGTTGTCAGTGTCTTAACTGGTGCTGTTAATTCTATAGCTATTAGATAATTAAGAAAAACAGAACTTCATACTAATATTTCGTCATTGTGTATATTAAAAATTAAATCAAAAAGATTATTCTTTATTATATGTACTAATTCTGTCTATTTTGTTCTTTCCCAAATCTGAATGTAACTTTCACTTAAAAATAATAGTTCTTTTTCTTTTGGTTTCACTTGTAAATTGTTGATTTCAAACCATTCTTCATCTCGTCTTAACTGGATTGACCATTCACTTTTAATATCGTCTCTCAAATAATCAGTTGAATTTTGTGAAGTTTGATGAGTTACATTTGAGTTTAGTTTGTATTTAACTGTATCATTCTTGAATCCAATGTCTAATGGAAATGAAATAATTGTCTGGTTTCTTTCTTTGTTACTTAAATTCAAATCTAAGTTTGGGTCTTTGAATCTATTGAAGTGGAATATCAAGAATGGTGGATATTTTTCAATTGAATATGTTTTAGTTTCATGATTTGACGCGATCATCTCTTGATTATCATTATACTTTTCCAACAGTTTTAGCAAATTGATTTGTGGAATTTCATCAGCATTTGAACCATCTTTGAAAAAAGAAATCGATGGCAAATCAAATTTTAAAATCCAAAATTTGGAAAAAGTTTCAGTTTTGGTTGTTGATTTTTTGAAATCTTTTTGTAGATTTTCAGAATCTTCAACTAGTAGCTTTTGAGTTTTAATTTTCAGTTTCCCTTGAAATGAGCTACTTATTATTGATTTTTTAGAATCATTCGATAAGGATTTATGCAAATTATTCAAAAACCATAGAAGGAAATCCATTGGATCTTTTTGTTGATTTAAAGTGAATGTTTTATTTGATAAAACTCCAATTAGTTGTAAAACTTCATGAGGTGAAATATGGCATTTGAATAGTTTTGGTGACCAAAGTTTTTTAATGAATATAGTAAATCTCTTATTTATTCCACTTTTGAAATAAACTTCGTCTTCCTCATTCGATTCTTTTGCAAGTAATAACTTTTCTTGTATGACTCTAGTATGGGAAATTGCTTGCAATATAACATTCATATAGTCATTGGATTTTATGTTATTCAGTCCAATAAAACCAGGTTTATATTTATTGCCATTCAAATCCACACATTCAACCTTGTTTAGAGTTTTAATCTCTTGTTTGCTATAGGCTGGACATATTGCATATTTTATGTCATCTAAAGAACTCGACTCAATGATCATATTATCTGGTAATGTATACACCTTCAAAGTATCAAAGTTTATGAAAACATGGTGGTCTTCGTCAATAGAATGTAGAAATGCAGGTGATGATTTACCTCTACCTTGAAAATATTTCCCACAAACCAAACAACCATAAATATTGATATCACTCAATGTTACACAGCAAACTTTCTCGAAATCGAAATCTAGCTTCTTTCTATCGATCGTGGAGAGATAAACGCTTTTCAGGTCATTATTCCTCTGTCTCTTCACTATCAAACCATCTTCAGCATCGCCATCTCTCTTAGCTGAACTCATCTTGAACAACATATTCTTCACTAAATATTTATTATTAAAAAAAGTGTAAACAAAAAGTTCAATTCAGGAAATTTTCGCGACATTCTTAAAATGATCAACAAATTTAAATTGGACAAATATTTCCTTAAAATCCTACTTCATTTCATAACATCATCACAAAATTTCGTGTTAATCACGCTGAATCTATACTTAACGGAAAATTCTATCCACTCATCTTGTCAATAACCACTCAGTGAAGTTCAATTTCTTTATTGTTCGGCCCAATTTAGCGAAAACTATAAGCTTTCACAATTATCATAATTTTAATCAAAACAAACAATTGAAACATAGTATTTCATATCAAAAAAGTACAATCCTTGGGCAATTTTCAAATATTAGTTACAGTGTATATCTGAGATATCCAAACAATATTTATTCCAATACCTTTTGCTTTAATCTGCATTTCACAACCAAGAATGAGTTTTAAAGGAGGTGATACCGTTATTGCTGTTGCACAAACTTTTGAACCATGGCCAGCAATTATCGTACCTTACCATCTAGTGACCACTAAAAAGAAACCAACACCTGGCAAATCAGTATCCATTTGCTATCTTGATGATCCTAATTTCAATATTGTTCCTATTGCTAAAGTAAAACATATTTCAAAAGATGTACTTATCGAAGATGGGTATTTCAATAAAAATGGTGAATTCATCAAATCCACACATTCATTCAAATCACAGAGAAAAATAACGCCTGACTGTAAAAAAGCATTCAAATTGATGATGGAATTTTTAGGAGAAGACAAGTATACTAGGACAAAAGAGTTGTTTATCGAAAGACGTATTATTGAAGAAGATGATGATTTAGACCTAGATGATTCGACTCCACTCCCAAATGAGAATGGTAAAGCAAAACGTTCTTTAGATGAAACACCTACACAATCCAAGCTACAGAAAAAACTAAAAACTAAAAATCAAGTTATAAAAGGAGAAGAGACAAAGAAAGTTGATACAAACAAAACCTTGTTAACAGAAAAAGAAAAATCTGAAAAGGCACACCAATTTAGAGTTAAATTGCAAAAAGGTTTGTTGCAAAGAGATGATCAACCAAGCGTTGAAGAATTAAAAGAATGTTATTCTGCTTTACTGAAATTGATGGACTTTTCCAAGTACATTGATTCAGATATACTAAAGGCTTCCAAATTACATAAAGTACTAAGAGCTATAATAAAACAACCTAGTTTAGAAAATCCAGAAGGTTTGGAATTTCATGAACGATCCAAAGAATTATTATTACAGTGGGAACAGTATATTCATGTTTTGAAATTAGAGAAGGATCTTGAAAATGGAAACTCTTCAACAATTAACGGTTCAGATGGGAAAAACTTAACCTAATCAGATGTTGATGATCACAATCAAATAAATCTTCAATTCCATTTTCAGTCAAATTAATAACCCCAGATGTATAGAAACTACCTTATGGAATCATTTTAGATAAGCTAGAGTCATGTTTACTCATTGTATATATACAACCCTTGTACTTTAAAGTATATAATCTTGAATTACTTTTACATTTATGCTTTAGTTCTGATGTTCAAATTTATTGTATTAGTAAATATAGTCTATAATCCACCTGAAAACATCGTCTTTAACATTTGTCCATTAGGTGAAGTGAGTACTTGCTCAGGGAGATTTAGAATTAAGGGATCTAGTTCACTATTATTTGCAAATTGAAGAACTTCATGGGTGAAATGATTGCAGTTATTATAAAACAAATCATAAGTTCCAAATTTAAACCTTTCTGATTTTAATTCATCAAGATATTCTTCAAATATTTCTTGTGGTATATATGTCTCCCCTACATCTCTCACCTGTGATGGGAATCCAAACCTTGTTCTACCAGCTGATGTTTTCGTAGGTCCTTCTCTATCAAAATAATACTCGTTACCAAATGCCACTATTGAAGTATGATAAATGGCTTCAAGTTGAATACCAATAATCGATTCTGAGTAAATTTTGGCTAATCCATGAGAAATATCATAGATGTATAGTTGTACTTTTGTAGGTTTTTGTTCTTCCTTTGAAGTTGTCATTGATTGTGTCGGTTTATCGATAATTACTGAGTGGCGATGTGGCGATTATTTTTGTTTTTTTGACACAAAAAACTGTTATCTTGAAAGAAAGTTGAGATTCCACTGAAAACATAATTTGAAACTTTTTTTGTGGTCCAAAGATTTACACCAAATTTAATTAGCTTCAAGGTATGGAATTTTAGGTCTAGATTAAGAAAAACTCTTCATTAATCTAGAAGCCATTTGCCTTTAGGAATCGAACTTAATAATAGGCAATGTCAGATTACTAAGTCCCCAGTTCTCTGTCAACAATGCATTTACTTGACTTTCAGATATTGTATCAATGATTTGGAATTCATTAATTTCATAATTAGCTGTAAACTAGTTTTTTTTTTCAAGATTGGTAACAGCTAAGAATCATGATACACTAGATCCTACCTTAGCTTCAAAAAAAAGATAAAATTGAAGCATTTTGGTAAACTTCTTGAGAATGTGTGTTCTATTTGAAATTCAAAATTCCTCATAATTGATGAAAGCTTAATCGCGAGTTTGAAATAGATTACTGAATTTCAATTCTCTGACCAACAGATCTGTAAAATCTTCGACTTTGTTGTATACTGTAAATTTCATAAAAAGATAAAACACATTGTTATGATGTTGGTACATTTACTATTATTATTACTATTTTTATGATTAATTATTACTATTTTAGGACATCATATGAATCTATTATGAAACATGAAACATTAGGCATGTTTCATTTAAACATGAAACACTAAAGATGTTTCACTTAATGTTTCATATGTCAATTATGATAACTATTTTAAGATCTTAGAAATACTACTTAAGAAGGTATTTCCCAACTATTATATAGACTTAACTTTGTATAATCGTTACTTCGTTTTGAATACAAGATTTATTAAGCAATTACTCTAGTCTTTTGAGCTTAGTCTGCATCAACTGCATAACACACATCAAGGTTTTCTGATTTGATGATTATTTACTAAATCACAAATTTGAATGTAAAGTGTATGTAAACGTCTCATAACTAGAACTCAATATTGCAATGGAAATGATAGAAATTCTAGCAAATATTCATTTTAGTCTAAATTCAAAAATAATATATTTAGTCTATTTCTATGATACTCAATAATCCTCTATAATCCAATAAACACATTTAATTACTAAAGTTCATTTAAACAATGCTAATGAATTCGTAGAATAATTAATTTATAATAAATATTAATTAAGTATATTATATTAATAATAAATATTTCAATTAATAAAATCTTATAATCTATTAAATTTGAAGTTTTTAAAAGTTGATGTTATTCTTGATGAAATCTCAGGAACATCAATTTTTAAACGACGGATAGAGCGTCGGACAGATATATGGTATGCGTTATGACGTATGGTGGTCCAGACTCCAGTGTGGACTATAATTAATAAAGTATCAAGTATACCTCTTCCGGCCTAAATTTGATTGTACTTCTAAATATCATAATATTTGTCCATTAACATGACGCTACTGATCTTCCTCAATATATTGTGAATGTATACTAGTGTCAATATTACTTGTTTATGATAAAGATTAATATAAAATTATTCAATAATATTGAAGGATAATTAATAGTATACATGGATAAATGCTTTTTTTTTTACCCTCTGAAATTACTTATATTTATATTCTATACAACTTAAGAAACCTTTCTTAGTGGCTTCTATGTAATCTAAGTTAAACACTTCATGTCTCTTAATCTTTCTTTCAACTCAACTTTTCATTTGGGTGTGTTTCACAATTTTTAGCATACAAAGTACTACTAAGTACTGTAGGTGATTATCCGGGATAAAATAAATTTCATGACACTTTTGTCATATATCACCGTGACAAGTTGGAAAAAATTATACAAATTACCCATGAATTCTTAACCTTATCCTAACTGAGTGGGCTTTATACCTTCTATTGGTAAATAATCAATTGATCTTATTTAGACAGCTGTGGCATCACAATGAATGATTAAAGATTAATGAGACTAGTGACTCTTGAGGCCTTGTACAGAATCCGTTGGTGAGACAATTCCTAGCTTAAAGTCTTGCGTTGAATGATAACGTCGATATGACCCAATAATGTACATTATCTATTTAAATTTCTAGGTCTGATATTATCATTTAAGTTGCAGAAATATATCCTTGAGGCTTAGGCTACTCTGAATCATACCCAGGAAACAGGTTTTCCAACCGACACTAAAATACTATTAGCACTCTTTTATGGTTTAAATTTCTACAACAAACTTTAAAATTTACAAGTTACCCCCACAACTATAACCTAATAACTCATCGATTAACGAATAATTTTTTGCTTCCGTTTCCACTTTTCTTTATCTAACAATTTAATTGTTCCAGTGAAACTATTTTAAGACCGGAAATAAAGGTCTATCTTTTTGCATCAAATAATTATTGAAAGATTTCAGTCTCTATTTCCATTCTTGCTGTTTCATTTAAATTATCAACTTTCCGTCAACCCCTATTCAATATTTCATCAACCTTGCTTACTTAACCAGGTCATTTTAATTCAACATCAGCACTAAATTCCAAAGCTTTATCCATTCATAGAGATCCTATTTGAGAAAATTCTTGCTCCTTTTAAATCACATTCCAAATCACACTTCAAATCAAGCTAAAAGCTCTCATATAGACCAACTTTGATAATGTCTACCACAGCTGCGCCAAACTGGAGTAGCACTAATAGAAATACCCAAAGTCAACCTTCTTCTATTTTGTTTTTCATAGCTGTGGCCATTGGAGTCTTGATTGCTCTTGTGTTCATATTCTTTTCAATGAGATACTATGTTAGAACGAAATTAGGGATCTATGCAACTGCACGAATAACATCGACATCAAATAACGGAGTTGTGCTTCTGACGGGTGACTTTGCGATGCAGACGTTTAATTCATATAATACAGACCTACATGCTCATCTAAGAAGAGTTAGAAGACGAAGAAGATATACTAAGAAAAGAAGATTGACAGAAGAAGAAGTTGATCATTTATTTCCTGTTAGAACTTATCAAAATTGGCTTGACGGTGGTGCTGAAAAAGACGCTGATGATAGGGATATTCATGCAATGTTGAAACAAGAAAATGATGAGGAGATTAAACAAGAAAACACAGAAGAACAAGAATCTAATGAAGATGTTAATAACAATAGTAACGAAGAAGGTAATAAAGACAAAGAAGGTAGTTCTAACGACATAACTGAAGCTAACAAAAATGCTGTTGAACCGGGATCTATTCAAGGCAGCACATCAAAACAAGTTGATCTTGATTTGGGTGACCCATTCTCAGAAGATCTTCATTATGATTCAGGTAGTTGTGCTATTTGTATTGATACTTTTGAACCTGCAGATTTAGTTCGTGGTTTGATCTGTGGTCATGTCTTTCATCAAGAATGTTTAGATCCTTGGTTAACGAAAAGAAAGGCTTGTTGTCCAATGTGTAAACGTGATTATTATTTGAAACAAACAAATCCAAACGGTACTGGAGAAGGTGCAGAAGGTGAAAATAATGAAAATGAAAATGAAAATGACAATGCCGATTTAGATTCATTGAATCATTTTACCGAACTTCAATACACTACATTAGCTGAAAGAGTTCAACAAATTCTAGAAGCAAATCCTCAACTTGACGAAATCGCAAGGGATAACATAAAGAAATATTTGACTTTGAGATGGAGAATTTTTTGGTTTATTATGGGGATTTCTAAAACTGATTTGATCAATTCTGCAATCGTTGCCGAAGATCAAAGAAGAAGAGAAATAGAAAGAACTAACCGGGAAGCTAATGGTGAAACTAATGAAGGAACAGTTAGCCAATCCAACAATACTGCAAATGACTCAACAACCCAAGTTCATAGGCAGGAGGAAACTAATACTGAAGGTGAAAATCTAACAATAACTCAGCCATCAAATGACGTTAATGCTACTAGAAATAGAGTGGAAACTATGGTCTAAAATTTATATTCGTTTCTAATATTCTTTTTATAATTTTTGTTCTTGTTTTATCAAGTTTTGTTAATGACTTTTATGTGGTTTTTTTTTGTTTTCATATTTGTGCAGTAATTTTTAATTACGAACGTTCTTTTTACTTGTTTTTCTGTGAAATGTATTACTGGGTTTCAATTCTTATGTTTCAATTCTTATGAATGAGCTACAAAATTTCAATAAAACTGTACAGTATATTCTATTTTACAAATTTTAAAAGGTTAATTCCTTTCAATATAACAACAAAAATAAAAAAACTTAATAGTATCCCACAGAAAAACAGCTTCTTAATACTTGCATCAAGATTAAATCTACTTTTTACTAACAGTAGTCCAAGAAGCAGAAGAATCATCAGCTGTTGATTCAACAGCAGATTTCTCTAATTCAGTTGTTTTTCCTTCTTTTCTTTCGTTAACTTCTTCTTCTTCTTCCTCATCATCATCATCAGTAGCTAATACAGAGAAGGCAGATTTAGAAGTAGCAACAGCTGGTCTTTCTTCTTCAGGTTTACTTGGTTTACCACCTTTTGATGGGACACGAGTACCTCTTGCATTCCAATCTAATTCAACTTCTTGTTTCTTCGGTCTATCAGCTCTTGTACCTCTTGATTGTTTGACTGGAGCAGAATCTCTTGCTGCACCCCAATCAAATTCTTTTTCAGTTGGTTTTGGTCTACTTTCTCTTGGTTGTCTTTCAAATCTACTTGGAACAGCAGAACCTCTAGCAGAACCCCAGTCTAAGTTTGGTTCTTCTCTTTTTGGTCTGTCTTCTCTAGGACCTCTTGGTTCTCTTTGTGGTCTTGAGGCTTGATTATCTCTGGCTGAACCCCAGTCTAAGTTTGGTTCTTCTCTTCTTGGTCTGTCTTCTCTAGGACCTCTTGGTTCTCTCTGGGGTCTTGAGGCTTGACTATCTCTAGCTGAACCCCAGTCTAAGTTTGGTTCTTCTCTTTTTGGTCTGTCTTCTCTAGGGCCTCTTGGTTCTCTTTGGGGTCTTGAGGCTTGACTATCTCTAGCTGAACCCCAATCAAGTTCTGGTTCATCCCTTCTACTGAAACCACCACGTTCTTTTTCTGGGGCAGCAACACTGACGTAGACATTACGACCGTTCAATTGGGTGGCTGATAGTTCTAGAGTTTTTTTCAACTGATCTTGAGTTTTCAAAGTAATGAAAGCAAAACCTTTTAATTTTGATGGATCATTGAAATCTTTTGGAGCCACTAAATTAGAGATGGCATTAACATCTTTAAGGTAATCAGTAATCCAATCACTGACGCCTGATTCACTAATATCCCATGGTAGATTATTAACTCTAATTCTGTAAGGTGGAGCATCTGGAATTGGGTATTCTTGTACTTCACGATTTGGGCGATTATCACTACCAAAGGCTTGATTAGCACCAGAAAAACCTGGATTAGCTGAGGCAGAAGGGGATTGTTTTGAAGAAATTTCAATGGAACTGAAATCAATCTCATCATCAGCCCAAGAGTTACCTCCATCGTTAAGGAATGAACCTAAGTCCATTTTGACAGCTTTTTGTTTTGGAGCTATTTGATCGTTAGTTGATTGATGGATTAATAATAAAAACACATATGAACTATGAATTTGAAGAATAGATTTAAATCTGGAGAAAAAAATCAACCTATCATATAAATTAGAACTGTGTTAGGTTTTCATCACATACCCATATTGAATGCTTTTCTTTAGTAATTCTCTCGGTTCTAGGAACTAAAGTTATAAGTGTCTTAAACAAGAAATAGATAATTGAATGTAGAGGTTAACACTGAGTTTGTCTGGAACGAACTTAGTAGCTTCTGAGATTCTTTGATACTTGAATTCTCTGTTATAAGACCAAAATTTTTTTTTCGCTTTTTTTCATCTTTGAAAAAAAAAACAAAAATAATTACGTAATTGAAAATCTGGATAATGCGATGTGTCTTTACCGAACGTAGCGTGGGAAACATCTTTTGTCTCTGATATTATCAACAAATGGAAGGTGGCCAAAGAAATTACAACTTCACCATTTATTCATCATCTTTTCCACCTCAATTCTATTGAGTGATTATACTCCATCATCATATTAATACAAGTTGAAGGTCCAGTGAACCTAGCTGATCTCAAAGGACTTCGTTTTTACTTCAATTCCTTAATCTTGTCTATTAATCACTAAATACACCAGGCCCCTATAATCAGGATGTACGCCATAAAGGTCTCATCAATTGCATCAATACTATTCAACGCTACATTATGGAAGTACGTCTTAATTACAAGTCTCATATTGTTTTCACTACATGTGGGTCTTTGTGCTGGTTTTGGCATATCTATTAGATGGATAAATCCATTCTTAATGAAAATCTCTGATGTTGGGATAACGTTGAAGAGGTTCAAAATTCAAATCAAGTCTATAAATCTGAGGCTTAGTCTATTTTCTGCGTCTAAAGTTGTTATTGTGTTGGAAGGTGTTAATATATTAGTCAGGTCCAAAACAGAAGAGGAACTGGAACGGAGCAGACATTCTAAGAAAGCCCCAGAAACAACCAAACAAACGGAAGACCACACAAAGATCAATGACGAGCCATTGAGAATTTTTCCCAAATCACCAATGTCTAAATTGTTATGCAAAATCTATTTACTATATTTTAGATTTATTGGTGTTAAGATATTCGATTTGAATGTTCGTTGGGAAGACACTGATGTTAAAGTTAACTCTGACTCTATTCTGGCCAAGGTTACAATGAAAGAGGAAGGCGATAAATATCGTTTCAATCTCAATGTCAGAGTCATTCAAGAAAGTTTTGAGAATTATGAAGTGTTTGATTCGTTGATATTTGATGTAACGGGTTGCATTGACATGGAAACTGGTGATTTATCTACAATGAAAATTGGTGTTGAACTAAGAAATATGAAATTTGGCTGGTTACCTCTACTAAACGTGATAAATAAGTTGAAAAGTAAACATCTGCATATAATACCTGATAAGGAAGAACACGCTATCAAAGATGAACAATATTATATCAAGAGGTTCGAAAAAAGGTTAAAATTTATTCGTCATTTTGTTCATTTAGTTGAAGAATTCAACCTATCATTATATGGATTCTCTTTATTCAAAATACCAATTGCTAATTCAAATATCGTTCATTGTCATCAGTATAAACCATTAGTTCTCTTTGAATTAAGTGTAAAATCATTTGTTTTCAACCTTTCAAGAATGCATTTTGATTCTCCAGGTTATGGACTAAATTATACATTTAATGATAAACCATACTATGGAGTTTATAATTTTACGGGCATTTCATTAAAGATGAATAACACAAAGTTAGATACGCATAAGGAAGTTTTTTCCATTCCAGCAATGAATTTTACCCTAAGTTCTAACTATGCTTATCAAACTTTAGAAGCTGCTAGAACTGGAAAACAATCTAAATCTAAAATCATAGTTGTCGGTCATTTATCTGAACCAATAATTGATTTCTCAACTGATGACATTATTAACACTGTTTTAAGTTTGTTACAATACACTAAACATCAAGAAATGATGAAAAAGGCAAATATGATACCACAAGGTGAAACTCAAACAAAGAATGATGATCCACGTCCTTCTTTAAACTTTTTCAAAAGAAATCAACATATCCTACCTTCTTTTGAACTGAAGTTGGGTATTGAAAATTCTGTTGTTATGATGAAGAGTACATTTGAACATGAGTTTTACAGAATTCTAGTTTGTAAGATAGCAATGTTATCTGTTGAAATTAAAAGCTCTAAAGTCGAACAAGAAGAAGGTCAAGGATGTTTTACTTATTACACTCAGAATAAATTAAACATTCATAATTTACAAACTAAATACGTTAATAATTCAAATGATTCAAAGGTCAACCTATTCAGAGCTGAAGATATCACTTTAAAACAAAGATATGATATCATTCCAGCTTTCATTTGTGATGCCTCATTAGAGGTACAAAAATTGAATCTTGACTTCTCAAATATTCGTTCCCTAAGTGGTATTAATCATATGTTTAGTGAGTTAGAATCAAAATTAACACCATTAATACAATCATTTAAAGCTCAAACCAATGAATTTAGTTGTGAAACAGAAGTTGTAACAGAAGTTGTAACAGAAGTTGAACCTATAATTCAAGAAGAAACAGAAAAAAAACATGAGCCATTAACAGTTGTTAAGTTCACTGAAGAAATTCTTCCAAATTGGTTAGATTCAGTTAAAGTTTCATTGAATCAATCGAATGTTATTCTTGGTTCCAGATCATTATTACTTTCTAAAGAATTAATGAAAAGTGTTGATACACAAACTAAAAATGATTTAGTTAATGGTGAACTAAGACAACTTGAGTTATCATTTGAAAATTTTGAATTTTTGGCAAGGTTGAAATCTAAGTATGAGGAATTAGAAATCTCGTCATCAGGTTCATCTTTAGAAGATGATGATAAAGGTTTATATGAATCATCAGCACCTGAAGAACATTTGGATGGATCTGCCAAATGGAAAGTTTCTTGCAAATGGAATAAAGTTTATGGTAAGATTCGTTCCGAAAAAAGTTCAAAGAGAGATGTTTTAAAAGAAAAAGTGTTCTTGAAATCTTCCAATGTATTAATTGAATTAGTACCACTAGAAAGCCAAAACAGAATTCTTTTAAGATGGAAGGTTGAAAAAATTGATTTACTATATTCTGTGATGACACATTTCTTAATCATTTCATGTTTACACTTATTCAGAAACACAATCTTAGAGTTTGCATTCCGTGAAAATAAACAATCTTCATCTGAAACTAAACCTCAATCCAAAAAGAGTCATTCTGTTTTGAAAGATTTTATCAATTTAATTGATTTGGATAAAAAAATTGGATTTTTAGATCTAATTTTGGTTTTACCAGATCGTTTGAAATTAAGATTAGAAGTTTCAAAAATTCATACCAGTGGGAACTTATCAAATTCTTCCCCAGTTATTGGTGCTTATTATACTAGACTTTGTGCCGAGTCTCCAACTGCTCGTGGTCATTGGACTAGATTAATCACTGCCACTAATGGTTCAACTAAGATTTGTCTTCCTGAAATTTTAGAAAAAGGACTTGGTAATGTCCTTGAAACTGAAAATGATTCCTGCACTTTAAGTATTCCAAATAAATTCATTATTTATAAGATTTTTGAAAATATTTCAGTTATGTTCAAAACATTGAAACAATTACATCATTCTTTAAAATATAACACCAACGAATTTATCATTAGACCTAAAGTCAAATCTGCTCCTACAAATGTTCCTAAAGTGAACTTGAAATCAAAGAGATTTATTTTTAGCATGGAGGATGATGCATTTGAATCTGAACTTAATATGATTTTCCAAATTGGGTTGATTGAACAAAAAATGAGGTACGAGAAGACTAAGTTATTAGAAGCAAGAATTGCTGAGGAATTTGAAAATACTCATAAAATTAAAGGAAGATCAACAACTTTTGAAGCTGAAAAAGATCATCATATAAAATTATTTAATGAATTGAATAGTTTTATTCCAATCTCTAAAAGAACATTTCAAAAGAAAAATCATTCCAACAATATTCCAATTAATAACTTGAAATCATCAGCTGCTTCTGAGACGCTTCCACAACAAAATAACCATGATTCAAATACTGTGTCCACTGTTAAACAATTAAAAGATTCCTCAAAGACAATTCATGAAAGAGTTTTAGCATTAAGAGAAAGTTTTTCAAAATCATGGATCACTAGAGTCAAAAATTATAAAGATAGAGTATCATCAGAATTCATATCAAGTTTAGAATTTTTGAAAGGTAAAGTTGATTTAACTTCATTATCACCAGATTTCAATCGTAGAGTTCTTGATTGGACTCATGAACCAGCTTTATTGAATGTAATTTTTGAGGGTCTTGATTTAGATATTGGTCCTCCCAAATTTGGTATTCAGAATGTTCCTGATTTCATACATGATATTGGTAAAGGTGTTCCAAAAGAAACCAAATATTCTATTTTAATACCACTTCATATTGATTTGAAACTTAAAGAGTTAAGATGTCATTTAAGAGATTATCCATTACCTCTAATTCACATGCCTGCTATTACAAAAGATCAGGTAAAATCTTTACCAGGTATCAAAGTTCATGGTGATTTTGTCATTGCAGAAGCTGGTATCCAATCTAAAAGAGAAGTTAGGGAAGTTTATGTTCCATTAGTACCTGGTTGTCAACAGTTTGATGAAGATGATTGCTATTCTCTTGAAGTTCCTAAAACTTTAACTTCTATCAAATCATTTGTTCAATTAGATTGGGAATTAAACTCACGTTTAGATACTATTGTTACATGGGGTACTTCATATCAACCATGTATTCAACAAATAATGGCAACTTTTGATAGTTTCACTAAACCACCGATTGATCCATCTGCAAAAGTTGGTTTCTGGGATAAAATTAGATTGCTATTTCATTCACGTATGAAGTTTAGTTGGGATTATGGGGGTAGTTTGTTGATTCAATTGAAGGCTTCTAAAAATCCTTATGCTATTTGTGGTAAAAATTCAGGTTATACATTGGGTTTCAAAAAAGATGTTGTATTGAAACTTAATGAAAAAGATGATCCTCGTGATTTCTTGGTTGTTGATTCTCAAAATGTTACATTTGGGGTTGCCAATCATTTGGCTCATCCATTATTAGTTTGGTCAAGAGATACATGTCATTCAGTTTTATTAGATGATCCTGAATCTAATTTCCATGGTTCAGCTTTTGGTTATTATATTGATAATCATGAAGAACTTGATCCTATTAGGGTACAAGAAATGAAGCCAGCTCATGTTGAAAAAGATGTCATTACATTATCTGGCGGTGTTCAATTTAAATTAGCCATGGCTTTTGAAAAGAAACTTGAAAATTTGGAGCGTAGTTCTGAGTTCAAACCTCATTACCTCGTTTATTTATCAAATCCAAAATATGTTAAAGATGCCAAACATCATGATTCTTATGAAGGGTTTAGAAGTAATTTCATTCATATGGGGTTCACATTAAATTCAACGAAAGATCAAGCTTATAATAAAATTCAATTATCACCACAATCGCTTAGATATTTCTTCAATTGGTGGAAAATGTTTTCAAATACTCTATCAGTTCGTCATGGTGCTTTGTTTGGTCCAACCAAAGAAGCAACGAAATTTTCACGTCATTTATATACAATCAAATATCAAGCTATTGTTGAACCATTATTTATCACTGATGTTTATCATGATCATGAATCTGTCCATAAAAATTATCAAAAGATTGAATGTTGTGGTCTTAAAGGTAGAGCATCAAAATTTGTTTTGGACTTACATCAAAGAAAAGAATTAACCTACAGTCATAACACACAATTAGGTGTAACTAGAAGACAGTTATCAACTAAGTTTAATATTGGTAAAGTTGATATAAGAAATCTAGATTTAAGATCATTAATTGGTGAATTTACTATTGATGAAGATGTCTTAATTGATCATGAAAATGGGTTTAATGTTAATTCTGATCGTTATAAGTTTGAAGGTTTTGATGACGATCATACTTGGTTTGATATTACAGATTTCATAGAAATTGGAGCTCCATTCTTATCAGATTATGAAGGTAAAGTTTCAGCTTTTCCATTAATGAGCACACCAAGATTCTTATATCTCAAACGTAACAGTTACGGTGATGAACATCAACGTGATTTTGAAACAAGTAAAAGAATCAAACCATTTGGTAATGAAGCATTTCATACATGTACAATTGATGATTCAACATTAGCTGAAACTCAGTGCATTGAACTGAATCATAGATTAGATGAATTGAATGCTAAACTTAAAGAGAATGAAGAGGAAATCAAGAGCTATGGATCCTCTTATACACCATTAGAAAAAAGTCGTATTGGACAATTAAAACTTGATAATGATCAAATTAAAAGAGGTATTAATTTTGTCACTAATCTTGTTACATCTTATGAGACTGGTTCCACTAAAGGTATTGTTGAAAATCCTGAATTTGATTTCTGCATTTATGATCCTAATGATGGATCAACATTCACTAATAGAATCACAGTTCATAATATGTTATTAAAATGGAATGAAACTAATAGAAACATTATCTATAGATTTTTATATTTATCAGATACTTCAACCACTTTAAAGAAATTTCTATTACATAAATCATTGGGTCAATTAGATGAGTTAATTGAAGAACAAAGATTGAAAAATCTAGGAAGTGGATTAAAATATCCATTATCAAGAGTTAATACTTGTGATACTAATCAATCAGCTAAAACAAATGAAGATTCAGATGATTTAAAAAGTTCAGAAAGTGGTAGAATTCAAAATTTCAAACAAGAATTGAGAGAAATTATGATTAATTTTTTCTATAAGACTCATGATACTTATTTTGTTAAATTAATTTCACCACAAATTCAGTTAAAAAGTGATATTGATGAAAAATCATGTATTTTAGTTGCAGCACCAGATATTGAATTAAATACAATTGCATTTGATTCTAATGAAACTGATGAAGATTATAATGAAAACATTTTTGAACAAAGATTTGGAGCTATCTTAACCAATGCAAGTATTTTCATGTTTAGTCAAGATGAAGTTTTAAATACTAGTAAATTGTTTTTTACATCTTCATCATATGGATCAAATGAAGCTTGGCCACCTTGGTTAGGTATTGAACTATGTTATGATGGTTCTTTAATTTCAGAACATGTTTTAATGAATAAAACTTCATTAGTTGTACGTTATGATAGAGCAATTCCATCAGCATTCATTCCAAATGATGTTAGTAATATCAATAAATTATCAGTTGATTTATCTCAAGCTGTTATTACATGTGATTCTAAACAATATTATTCTTTATATAATGTTGTTACTCAACTATTGATTTATAATGAACCAAGAGAGGCAGCACATAAACAACATGAAGCTAAGATGTTATTTTCATTAGATATGAGAGATTTAGTTGGAATTAGAGCAAGAATCATTCAATTACAAGAGGCAGTTAAACAAGCTGATTATATTTTAGGTAATCTTTCTTCAAGAAGGGTTGTATTAGATGATGTCCAAAGAGATGATTTAAACATTGTTGCAAGTGCAAAATATGAAGCAGCTCAAGAATTAAGTATATTGATGCATATTTCAATTTCAGGTAATAATGATAATTTATCAGCAGAAAATTCAACCGATTATCAAGAATGGTTTATTAGAGCAGATGATATCAAGTTACATTTATTAGATGATAAAAGACAACCATTTGTTGATGTTATTTTATTTAACTCTCATTTTAAACGAATTGAACGTTCAGATCGTTCTGATAGAAATATTATAAGTATTCAAAATTTAGAAGTTATTAATTTAGATAAAGATTCCAAATTCCCAGTTATATTTTCTGGTGATTCAATTACTAAAAACAATAAAAAATGTAAAAAGAAACACAGAGAAGAAATTGATTATAACGAAGAACAATCACCTAAATTAATTCAAGTATTTTGGAATATGGATCATCCAGTTGGTGGTATTAGAGTTATGAAAAGGTTTGATGTTGATTTATTACCTATCCAGATTAGTTTTGAAGAATCAACTGGAGAGAAGATAATTGAATTTGTTTTCCCTAATGAAACTCCAAGTGAGTTATCTGATGTGAGTGATGGAGAGAATGAAATTCAAGAAGAAGATGAAGATCAACTAAGCTTTGATGGTAATTACAATTCATCAGTTATTCAAAGAGTTAAATCTAATGGATCTGAAGTTTCAAAAGATTCTAGACTTTCAATTAAACCATCTTTGGCATTAAATAAATTGAAACGTAACTTAACAAAATCAATCAAAACCAAGACAGAATCAGAAGATAAAGAAAAAGAAGAACAACAGGATAATAGTTTAGATGCTGTTTTAATGAAGAGCAAAACAAATTCAAATTGCAATCCAGAGACTCCTGAGTTTGATGGAGAGATAAATGAAATGGTTGAAAGGGCTTCTAATTATTTAAGTTTTGTTGCATTCAGACTAAGAAGTGGATCAATTTCAATAACATTTAGAGGTCAGAAATCAAGAAGATTAATTAACGTTACTGATTTTGTCTTAAATTTACCAGATATTTCATTTTATAATAAAACTTATACGTTATTGGATGTTACGATGCACATTAAAAAAGCTGTTATTAAAACGTTGTTAAGTCATACAGGTAGTATTATTACCAATAAACTGTTTAAATATAGTGATGGAAAATCACAAAGGGCAATTGAAGGTGTTAGTAAATATTCAAGTTCAAGAATCAAGAGTTTTAGAGATTAAAAGAATTTATTTTTATACACGATAGAAAAGTATCACCAAAAACAATTTTATAAAAAAAAAAACACAATCTATAGTAGTAATTAAAAACAAAAAGAGATACAAAATAAAATAAAAAACATTTATAGTTAATAAATCATTTCTCCATTATATTATAAATTAATATAAAATTCATTCAATACGACGACGTTTTGAATCTTCTTCATTAAGACGATTTTTAGGTTTTCTTTTATTAATTTGACTTGAATCACCAATTGCTAAATTTGAAGTATCAAATCCAGGAATACCAGATTCTGGAGTTTTATCAAAATCTAAATTATAAGATAACATTGTTTGTTCAAATTGCGATATTTTCAAAGGTGGACCTTGTCTATCAGGTGCGAAAACTATTGATGATAAAGATCTTGATGTAGGAATATCTGTATGTTTCCCCGGAAGTTCTAAGATATGTGCTTTATAAGATTTCCTTAGTTTAACACCTTTTGTACCATCTTCATTTAATCTTGCTACTGAATTTGCAATTTTAGTTAATGAGTATAAATCAATTAAATTCTGTGTTGGATGGGGCTGAGCTTTTCGATAATAGTGTGTGGAGTCTATGAAGGCATAAGGGAGATCCTGTTGAGTTTTACTTGTTTCTTCAGTCATTGGTTGGTGTTATGTAAATCTATTGTGTAACTGTGTAATCATCTGTAACTCTTCGTGATTTATTTATCATCTCTGTAAGCCCTAATCTGGAGAAAGATTCTCAACACGTGAGAAAGGTGAGGGCATATACATCCAAACATTCAAAAGATACTTGTTTTTGTTTTTTTTTTGAACTGCAAGTCACAAAGAATTTCCTCTGTTTGGTGAAAAACTGAAATTTTTCTTTTAATCAAAACCACTCTAAATAGAGAAGAAGTATTAACAACAACAGTAAAAGTACGTTATGATAACACTATGGAGAAAGAAAAAGAGAAGAAAGGAAAATAGTGAACTAGTGAACGGGAATAATCCATTTCATGTAATCAGTGTGTTTGATGAATAAGATTTAAAATGAGTAATTAACTGAGGAGAGTTATAATGATACAATGTGAGATATAGTAATGATGTAATAATAATGATATGATACAGTATGATACAACATGAACAATATGAAATGATAAGATCACAGGAGGAATATCACTATAATATATGAGAGTATTGTGAAAAGCATCAACTCATTTAAGTTAATTTGAATCAATAAAGGCAAACCATATACACAATCAATAAACTAATATAAACACCACACTCTACAGGGGAAATATCATGATACATTGAATCCACAATTTTATTTGACCCATATGCTCATATACACAAAACTATTCCATAAAACTCTTTTCTTTCCATTCAAAATGTATAATATACTAACAAATATTTCAAACAGATGGCTGCTTCATTACCACATCCAAAAATTGTTAAGAAATTTGCAGGAAAATTCAAACGTCATCATTCAGATCGTTATGCTCGTGTTTCTGAAGCATGGAGAAAACAAAAAGGTATTGATTCATGTGTTAGACGTCGTTTCAGAGGTACCATTCCACAACCATCCATCGGTTACAGATCTAATAAAAAAACTAGATATTTATCACCATCAGGTCATAAAACTTTCACCGTTGCTAATGTTAAAGATTTAGAATTATTATTATTACATACCAAATCTTATGCTGCTGAAATCGCACACAGCGTTTCATCTAAAAACAGAGTTGGTATTTTAGCTAGAGCTAAAGCTTTAGGTTTAAAAGTTACCAATCCAAAAGGTAGATTAGCTCTTGAAGCTTAAGCTTTTTTATGTGTTTAATAAAAAATGTATTCATTGTTTTTATGTTTTTGATGTAATTTATATATAGGTATAAGGAATCATTAAATCAGGGTTATAAGTCATAGAGGTTTATAGTACAGTCTCTTATAAAATATCTTTATTGAAAAACACACAGCAAGAGTTTATAATAACAATGATGATTCAAGATCTTAGAACAATATACAATAAAAACTTGAGAAGAAATAAACAAAAACTTAACCCGACTTATCAACTTATAAACAAAGTAACAAAGATTAATGATATTATAATATTATAAAATATCAATAATCATTTGTACTATCCAAATTTATTCTTTGCTTCATCAAAAGACTCTTCAAATTCTTTAAATAATTTTGAATAATTTTAAAATAGATGATTATTATATATTTATGAATTTAAAAAAAAGTTCGACCAATCAAGAAGGCAATAAAAGCAAGAGCTAAGATAGTAGTGATTGGGATTGTTGAATTTGAAGTAACTTGATTTGAAGAAGAAATTGATGAAGATTTATTTGAATTTGCAACGTTTGAATCTAATTTTTGATCTAATTCATCAATTTTACTTCTTTCTTGATCGATTTCCTTTTCTGATATGATATCAGAATTTGGAGATTTATTATCAATGATTGGGATTTGTTGTTGTTCATCTTCTTGTACTTTCTCTTGTTCTTCAATTGATTCATTAAAGACGTATTTAACTTTAATTTTTTTAGAAACTGATTGAGCTTTGAATTCAGCTTCAAGCTTAGGCCATACTTCACTGACTTTGACATCACCTAAATCATATGGTGATGGTAATGAAACTATTAAGAATTTATCATTACATTTGTAGTCAGGAGTTGGTTCTTCTGGTAGACCCAAGAGGATGACAGATACTTCAATTGATGCACCTGGTGCTAGGGTGGAAGCGTTTGGTCTGACACAGTAGCTGTTGATTGAGTTAGTAATATGATATAATGTAATGAACATGGGTGGGAATTTAATGTATATACGTACACTTTTGGGGCGGTGGTTTTGACCTTGAAGGCAATGGTTTCTTCAGAGTCGTTTGTGATGGTGAGGTATTCAGTCGATGGGTCTGTGAATGGAGCTGTAGGGAAGAGATGAGTTAGTAATTGAGTTATAAGGAAGAGAATCTGATGGAGATCGGTTGCTCTGCAATTGTTTTCCCACAAAGACAAACACCACGACACACAGATTAGGAACACCGTGTGGACGTGTTGGGAGTGCGCACAGTCTAAGGGGGAATAGTTGCCTCCAGGTGGGAAGAGTAGCACAGCACAGTGGGTAACATACCTTTGAACTCCAATAAGTTTGGTGAGATGACAGTCATTTGTAGCCTTCAGTGTGTAAGAGTCTGTTGATTGTGGTTTAGATTTATTTTTCAGAAAATTCTCTGCTGACTAAAAATTTGTACACTATACACTACAATAGTTATATACAATGGTGGTGGATAGTATATATTAGTAATCTTCACCCCTAGAGACAACTTCCCTCTGGTGCTCGTGCAAGATGATCGTGTGCTCGAACTGCGCACTGACGGAGCCCACTTCGTCAACTAGTGGTGGATACGCCTGGACGAGGCCCTCTCTGACTAAAGTGTTGAGAGCAAACAGGTATTTGTCCTGTCCAATCCTGTCCAGGTACCTACGACACCAGGGCAAAGTACCGAATCTGGTATCAATCACTTTCAACAACTTCTGAGCACTTTGTACCCTTAAATTCCTCTTAGGGACGTCTCCATTCAATGCATAATGGGAACATTCTCCCTGTGTTACAACGTAGCCTCGACCAGTGGTACCAAACGTCTCAATGGCGAACACTTCACCTTCTTCCATCTTCGTCTGGTCAAAGTTCTTCACAATTGGCACTGATTTACCAGCATGGATCTGATATTGGCCAATGTTGTGCCCGTTAAGATTTCTGATGGGCAAGACTGGTAACGTTTTACCATCAACTTGGACTTCAAACGACTCCATCACTTCTTGGATCTCTTCACCAATATCACATAATCTGACATCGATCCCTGCGGCCTTGATCCCAGTGTTCGTGGCTGCCCTGACTGCTTCCAATAATGTGTCATACTTGTCGTTGAACGTCTTGGTGAAGGCACAGTCCACGATATAACCATCGATGTGAACACCGTAATCGATCTTAAGAACGTCATCAGAGGTCAATGTCGTCTTATCACCTTTGTTGGGAGTGTAGTGAGCAGCACAGTGGTTTCTAGAAACACCCGTAGGGAACCCGATCCCTGCCTTCTTCAGATCATTAGGAGAGTTCGTGAACGTTCTGACTGCATCTTCAATCGTTTCTGCTAATTCAATCGTTGTCATCCCTGGAACAACTAGATCTTTAATGTGGTTTCTGACTCTTCTGTGGATCTCAGCACCTTTTCTGAACGAGTTCCACTTCTGCTGGTTCTGATTCGACAAGTATCTCTGCTCTGCGTCTGTGGATCTCTTGAGATTGTAATCCTGCCATTCTCCTTCTGGATACACTTCATCTTTATACAATTGTTCGATGGGGACGACTAAGTCTGCTGAATCTGACCCGTTTGAGCCCGTTGTTTCGCCACCAGCAAGGTCTAGCTGCTTAACACTCTCAGCAACACCCTCAGCGACTCCATCACTTGTATCGTGCGACTCTGAAGACATCTTTGTGTGTATTTATCGTATTCTAATATTCTCTTTAAATTTTTTTTCCCTTCACTTTCCTGAAAAAAAACAACCAACAATTTTCACTTTCCAACTCTTTAAATCAAACAATCACTTTATAATCTCCTTGAAATGCTCAGTTTTGGAGGAAGAATTGCGTCTCAGTTCCTTCAGAGGGCCAGTTTTACCACGTCTGCTTTCAGACTGAACAGCACCAGCACAAGTGATTTAGCATTCCTATCGTTATTGAAAGGCTTGAATGACAAAAGCTCATCATCATCACCAGTATTATCTCCAATCTCACAGGCTTTCAGATCTTCGAAGATAATGGAAAAAGAACCACAGTTCATGGCCAAAAGCACCGCAGACAACTTGAAACTCACGGGTCCCCTTGCTGGTCGTGTCGTTAATGTGTATAAAGGTGACATCTCAGCTGCTGAAAGAACGTTGAGACGTATCATCAATGCCAACAACATCAGAGGTGAGGCCAACCAGCAGCGTTTCCACATGAAACCAGGTAAGAAGCTGGAGATGAAGAGAATCAGAAGAAAGAAGAAGCTTTTCAATGATGGAATCAGAAGATTGATGAATCTCGTGAAAGAGGCTAAAAGAAGAGGCTATTGAAGTGTATATATATATATAGTGGTAATTGTACATAAGTAAAACTGGACTTTTGTGTAGGTTTGAGTGGAATTTGGTGTCTATTTTGTAAATAATTTTTCATCATATACTTTCACTATCATATATTCTACAACAAATTGTATAACAAACAATGCCTGCCACAGCCATATCTGCTGCCATCAACCTACTAAACACCATCATCGGTGCAGGAATGCTCGCTATGCCCTACGCGATAATGCAAGACGGGATAATACTGGGATTGTTGGTCGTTCTACTCTCTGCTTTGACTTCGTCCTTGGGACTTTACCTTCAAGGTAAATGCTCTAAATACGTCAAGTTAGGAGAGGCATCCTTCTTTGCTTTGGCTCAACTGACGTACCCGCAACTGTCCGTTGTGTTCGACCTGGCAATCGCAATCAAATGCTTTGGTGTTGGTATCTCATATTTAGTCGTCATTGGTGATTTAGTTCCTAAAATTGTTCAAACTTTGGTTGATGATGAGTATTTGGACAATCATCTGTTCTTATTACAAAGAAACTTCTGGATCACGGTGTCTATGATCATCATCGTCGTTCCATTATCGTTTTTAAAGAAATTGGATTCATTGAAATACGCTTCAATGGTGGCATTATCATCTGTCTTCTATTTAGTCATACTAGTCGTATGGCATTTCATCAAAAATGACATTGAAGATAAAGGTGAAATCAGAATAATATCACCAAATTCAATCCCTTCAATCTTTGCAAGTTTCCCAATCTTTGTGTTTGCTTACACTTGTCATCAAAACATGTTCTCATTGGTGAACGAGTTAAAGGACAAATCAAGTTCAAATATCAATAGAGTCATATTGTATGCAATGTCAGTGGCAGTGACATTATACATCATCGTTGGGTTGGCTGGTTATCTATCGTTTGGTGATAATGTTAGTCCAAATGTCATTGTTGGTTATTCTTCTTCCATATCATCAACTGTGGGAAGAATCGCTATTGTCATCTTGGTGATGCTTTCATATCCTTTACAATGTCATCCTGCAAGAGCTTCAATCAATCATATAATTCATTACTTCAATCATGTCTCTACATTGTCCAAAAGAATATCAACAGTGTTTGATACGATTTCATTTAGATCAACTCCAGATACAAATACAAGTACAACTACAAACACAGAAACAAGTACAACTACTCCACCAAATATCAACCAAACTCCTGTAACTAGAAACCCTTCAGAATTACCCTTATTAGACCACACGTTATCCATCGATGAATCCAATAATGAATTCGATTCACTTATAGACTATGACGAACAGATAGAAGAAGGAAACGTCAAGGGAGTGTCTCCATTGAAAGGCCCACGGTTCATCTTGATAACGTCACTGATCTTGATCTTCAGTTATGCCATTGCGATTTCTGTCACTTCGTTGGCTCACGTCTTAGCCTTCGTTGGCTCTACTGGCTCAACTTCAATCTCATTCATCTTGCCTGGAATATTTGGTTTCCAACTAATTGGCTCTGAATTCTACAACGAAGCAACTCATTCTTACAAAGACATTCCTAATCACGTTAAACTGTTGAGATACTCAGCACTCGCATTGACCATCTGGGGGTTCTTAGTGATGACAATTTGTCTTTCTGCCACCATTTTCCTCGGTGCGTCTGAGTGAGTTCCCGCCTAACTTCCGCCTAAATACACACTAGACCAAATTTCTCTCTCCAGTAAAACGCGACTGAATTTTCCATTCCAACTTGAAAAGAAAACAAAAAAACTTTTTGATCAAATCAAATAAAATAAAATAAAAGAATAAAGTGTATTCATTCATTCCTTCAACCAACCCAATACACTCACACTACAACTACAACACATACACTCACATTACACACACTCATATATTATGGCTAAAAATAACACTGTCCGTCCTTCCATAAATCTAACAAACCTCACAACCGATCCATTCGCTATTTCCACCTTATCCATCGCTCTACTGTCATGGATAATCGCCTTTGCCGGTTCCATCGCCTCTGATACGAAGGGAGAATTCCCTAAATTCACCTGGTGGGGGCTCGTGTTCCAACTGCTCGTGCTCATTGGAACATTTGCCGTATATACCTTTGATATGGTTGATCAATACAAAGTTTTATTGACTAATGTTTATGCTATTGCGTTTATTTACACGACTAACTCAGCAACGAATTTAGTCTATTCTTCAGGATCAGCAAAAGCAGCTGCATCAGCAGGTGTCATATTGTTATCTATGGTTAATATCATTTACGTTTTGTATTTTGGTTCTGATAATTCAACTTCAATAAATCAATGGATCGATTCTTTCTCATTGAAAGGTCCAAGATCTTCAAACAACCCTTTCTTCAACGCCAATGGCATCAATCGTCATTCAATCTTATCAACTCATCAACATCAACAACATCAACAACATCATGACGGTTCAATATCTCATGTATCAACTCAATACATGTCATCAACTGGATTGAATGGTCTTGAAAACGTTTCAGAAAGAGGTACATCCAACACAAACACAAACATCAACACTCCAATATATAACTCCTCTGATAGTCATAACAACGATGGTACGTATATCAGCACTGTAATGACTGATGTCGATGATGATAATACGTTTGGTATAGCAGTTGATGAATTCCCATACACTGCAAGGGCATTATATTCATATGAGTCAAATCCTGATGATGAAAATGAAATATCTTTTGAAAAAGGTGAAATATTGAAAGTTAATGATATTAATAGTAGATGGTGGCAAGCTAAAAAATCAAATGGTGATATTGGAATTTGTCCAAGTAATTACGTTGAATTAATCGAATAATCATATTAAGATATAAGTCCCTCATCATCAGTATCATTGTGCGTTTTAATTTTTTATGAACAATTTTATATATAACAGACAATTCTTCTATGGTTGAAGTTGCTGTTAATATTCTCTTATTTCCTTTAATAAATAAATAAATAAATTTATTGTAATCATAAACATCAATAAAATGGAGCCCAACCTAAATAAATAACTGATAAATTCTCTTCATCAGTTGCCTCTTGGATCAATTGTTGAACAGTAGCTTCAACACTTAATGAATTACGCAACAATTTATCTTGAACTCCATCAACTGCTCTTCCAGCATCATCAGAATCTTCTTTATATTTATCATTATCTCCCATATCTTGAAGTCTTTGTTTCCTAATTGGTGAAATCGCCCAATTATACAATGGATCATGTTTTAAAACGTTTAAAATCCCCATAATCCTTTCAGAATTGTTCTTTAATACCCTATAAACGTTCTCACTTGCTTTTTCAAATGATCCTTTAACTCCACTTACTCCTAATCCATCAACTAAATCTCTTGTTAATCTAAATGGTACACTTTCTGGTATTGGTAGCAATTTCCCTTGATCAAATGCAACTCCTAAATCAATATGAACAGGTTCACCTGTCTTTTTATCAATCAAAATATTATTCAAATGTCTATCACCTAATCCTAAAACATGTCCAACAATAGAAGTCGTTGCTAAACCTCTTGTATATAATTGACGACTTGAATACCAATCATTAACGTTATAAAAATTATCATTGAAAAATTTCCTAAATATTGGTGGAATCCCTTTACAAATCTTCTTATACGTTAATAACCTATCTTTAGAACTCTTTGTTTGAACTGATTTCATTAAAGATCTTGCCTCATCAAATGAAATTTCATCTGTTTTATGTAATGGTCTTAATATATCTCCTAATGCAATAGAATCTGCAACAAATTCAATCATACCTGCAATGGGACCTAACGGTACAACTTTATAAGTTTTAAATCTTAAATTTCTCTTTCTTGATTCTTTATCAACTTTTAATATCCTATTAACTTTTTCGAAAACTTGTTCCATGATGGCATCTTGTCTTAAATCATCAGAACCACCTTTCAATAATAATCTATGGTTAGATCCATCATTTAAATAAACTCTCATAATTTTAGGTAAACTTATACCTGATGAACTGATTAAAACAATAGGATCAACTTTGGAAATTCTAGGTAATGAATCATATTTACAATCTTTGGAAATTGGTAAATTATTCAACGTTGGTAATGGTAGATTAAATTTAATTAATTGAATTAACCAAAATTCACCAATTTTTAAATTTTGTAAATTGATTTTAATACTTTGACTTTTAACTTTATCATTAGATAAATCAATAACTTGTTGTGTTAATTCATCAATTGGAGATAATATCTCATCATGCAACTGTTGATCTTTAGACAATATTTGCCATATTTTATTAGCTGCATCTGCTCTTGAACCAACTCCTTTATCAGTTTTGGAAATCTCATAAGAATTTTGAACTCTTAAATTCATTATTTGATATAATGAATGATATGGATGTTTTATACACATCTCAATTAAAACTTGTTGTAAATTTGTTTGAAATTCACTCTCAATACTTGATAAATGTGATGATAATTGATTTATCCATGGAATAAATTTATAAACAGGAACGTTTGAAATTTGTTTAGATATTATTTCATTAACTGATTGATGTGTTTTAAATTCTAACCATAATGCACAAAATTTATCAACATCTTCATCATCAAAACTTTCATCAATTGAAATGGCCTTAAGGAAAAATTCAATAGATTTTTCAATACATGCTTTCTTATTATCAACTAATACGTTGTGTAAACTATAATCTGAATCATATTGTAATTGAATTCTTTTAGCATGAGTCTTAGCATTTTTCTTCTCCTTTTCATTTATTGTTTTAGATCTCACTAACGTTGATAATTCTTTGAATTGATGATTCATTGATGTTAGTTTTTTGATACTAGATTTGATTTTTTCTTCAAAACTTGATGATTTTAATTGTTTATAACAAAAATATGCAATTTTATGGAAAACTTCAGCCTTCGTTTTATTATCTTTTATGTTATCGATATGACTAGTTGCTAATTCAACATGATCATTCATAATTTGTTCGAATTTCTTTTGTCTAGATTCTGAATTCCATTCAACTAATTTAGAATGCAACACAGAATCTGGGAATTCAATCATATCTAATGGAATTTTGATATTAGAATATGTGACTTTCTGCTGTAAACTAGCTTGTAACATTGCGATTGGAATGACCGTTTCACCTTGGGTCCAAAGTGTTGATGCACTTTCAAAGTTTGACAATTTAGATAATAATGATTTAACTTCATTATCTTCAGTGTTGGAAAATCTTACTAAACTATCTAATTGAATTGATGCATTAATTGATTTTTGGTTTTCATTATGAAATCTTGCAAACTTACCATATCTTGATAATTCATGACATTCAGCTATTAATGCTTCTGTTGTTGAAGTTTTATTTTTAATGTTTTCAAATAAAACTTTTCTTGAAAGGATTAAATCTTCAAAAGATGAAAATGGATTTAATTTGAACCAGTCTTCAGTGATGTTTAAATAATCATTGATATTCTCATTGAAATCTAAAGGTGATTCAGATGAAGTCGTTTCAATGCTATAAATTATTGATAATGTTTTCAAAAGATTGATGTTTTCCATTTTAACTGAAACTAAATCATTCATTGTTGTTTTGCAAATATCTTGAATACTAATGGAAGAATCTTGATCTTTAACAGATTTTAAAACTTTGTAAATCATTTCACTTTCATTTGAAGGACTCGAAGGTGCAGAAATATCCCATTTACTGAGTTTCCAGAATAAATCATAAATATTTCCTGATTTATCTAACGAATCGATATCATTATTAAGAAGATTTGACAATCCATGTAAATTATTAGTAGATAATGATTGGTATAATTGACTCATCGATGATGGATTATTACCATAAATAATTGAACTATCAAATGAAGCACTATTAAACATGATTTGTCTCCAAGGATTCCCATCTGTTTTGTTGAAAATATTTAAGGCATAATCTAATGAAGGTTGAACAGGAACACCATAAAGTAAATCAATATCATTCAAACCTTCATATATCTGAGTTATCTCATCACTGAAAGATCCCAATGATTGATCTTTTGAAACTTGTCTATCTGTTAAATTTTCTTCAAATAGGAGTAATGAAAATTTATGTAAATTTAAATCTGTAGCAAGTTGTGAAATTGCTGCTAAATCAAGATTTTTATATAATTTAGTGAATGGTAATAGTTTTGTTTTAGCATTCGCTCTTATCAAATAAATCAGATGCAAGACCAATTTCCTCTTAGAGTTATCTGGATCAGCAATTGGATTCTCACAGTTTAAACAATTATCAATAAATTTTGCTAAATGAGCAGTTTTTCTAGCTTCACAAGGAGATGATGCATAATAAATCCAAAGGAGATTCATGATATTGATTGAAATATCTGGAAACTCAGTCAAATATCTTATAAGTGGATTAAATAACGGCTCTTCTTCAGGATTTATACCTTGAAGTAACCCAATACAGATTCTTTGAGCCCAACTTAGAGTTGACCTTTCTTCAAATTCAGATACTGATATAACATCTTCTAAATCACCAACAACTAGAATTTTTGGATGTAAAGAGTTAAATGTAAATGGGTCAAGGTTGATCAAAATATTAGAAAATGAGGACAAATAATTACCAAAGTCAAGTGAAGAATTTGAGACGTCAGGATCAAGAATGTATTGGTGCAAAGCATATCCAATAACATGATTAATCATAATTATATGATCAATACGTTCACAAGAATTTCTGATTTTGAAGATTTCATCAAAAATGAATTCGAGTTTGTTATTCTGAGTGAGATATAAGTCAAAATTTCTATCAAAATCTTCATCCTCTATTTTAAGATCATCACCAGTTTCCAGAAAATATCTACCTAGGTACCTACCAGCAAAAACGTTGATTTCAGTTGATTGGTTTTCATTTGTTGATTTCAGTAAAAATTGAGCTACTGATTTTGATGTTTTGAAACCTAATGGAATTTTAGATAATGATGGAATTTTTGCCAACAGTAATTTCATAATGTTCGAGACATGATGTTTCATTTCATCATGGGATGATTTGGTTGAATGTTCAATAATTCTGTTCAATTCAAATGTATCAAATTCAATTGAATTAAAATATAGTGTTGATTTGTATACCGAAAATAAATTTGTCCATCCATCATCATGACCAACTTTATTTATAGTCGTAAGCAAGCATTCTTTCAACTCGATAGACACTGAGTTATTACTTTCTTGGTAAGTAGCTAAATCATGAAGAACTTTAATGAGACCACTTGGATATAATTTAGACTTCATCACCTCGTCAGGGTATATTTTCAAAGCAACGATGATTAGATTTGAAACTTCAAAATGAAGGTCTTTATCAATCAAAAATGGAGACATGGATTTGATGAAATGTGATAAAATATCATCATTTTGAAACGTTAAATGAGATAAAAACACTAAAAGTTTGATTCTTCTCAATACAAGTAATCTTTCATTGTTATCAAATGATTGATCAAGTAATTTGATAAGTTCATTGATCAGAAATATAACCACAGCTGGAGTCCAAAAAGATGGGTCATTTTTTGAAATTCTAGATATCTCATGTAAAGCATCAGAAAACTTCAATTTTATAAATAATGAAGAATATAGATTGATAGGATTTTCTAAGAAAAGTCTCTTTAACTCACCCACCTTTTTCAATGTTGAGAAATATTTATTCATTTCATGTTCAGAAGAAACATCCACAAGTTTTATAAAATTGTTGATAATAAATAAATTGTGGTCATTGATGACCGATTCATCAGCATAAATATCCAATAGCTTATTATAAATATCAGAGCGTAGTCCATTCTCGGTAAAAGATAGAGGTATTAACAAAGGAATTGATTCATATTCTATTTCATTATACTCTCTACCTGATGAAATTGATTTGATAATTTCTTCATTACCAGAACGTGATGATTTAACAATTGCATATAATACAGCTGATTTACTTTGATAAAACTCAAATCTAGAGTCAAAACCTAATAGGGAAATTGGAAACCTTGAAAAGTCACCAAATTCCTTGTACCAGTAGCTCAAAAATTCTAAATATTGGATCTCTGTTAATTGATCTAAACCTTCAATGTCATGGGCAATTAATAATTCACGCAACGTATCAATAGCATAAAGTTCAAAATGTGGAAAATAAAAATTTGAAAACACTAAAACTAGAACCTTCATGAAAAATGGATATGAATACCCACTCAAAGATTTCAAACACAATAATAAAGAAGCTGAACTTTCACTTGTGTTTTCAGGGTTTTGAAAGTAACTAATGTAATCTTGTAAGAGTTTCAATTTTTGATTCCACTGTAATATATTTAGATAATCTTTAACATGATAAGAAGTGTAAACTTTAACAAAATTGGAACTTGATTTTAATAAACCAATCATCATCGTATAAGTGTCAGGAATACTACTTATTTGTAGTGAGCTGGAATCCTTCAGTAAATGAAACAACAACCTCAAAAAAAAACTCAATGAATATTCTTCACACAAATCACCCTTTTTAGCCATTCTTAGAAACCAGTTGAATATATCAGAAAAGTCATTCACCAAATCTTCAGAGCCTTTCAGAATAATGAATTTGGAACTTATCAAACAAAATCTAGAGAATAAAATTAAAGCAACAGGAGAACTTTGGAATCTGTAAGTTGCTAATAGTTTCATACCAAATTGCCTAAAAATTGATTTAATATGAGAACCTTGAAGATGTAATATTTCCTTTTCTTCAAAGTAGTTTAATAATGAGTATAATGAGTAACAAAACTCTTCTCCAGATAAAGTTTCTAAAAAGTGAACAGCTTGATCAATTGAGCTATTTGAATGAGGAATCAGACCGAATTGATCATATATGTTTAAAATCAGTTTCAAAGATTGTTGTTCAACAGTGTCACGATATTTCATATCTGAATAAATCATAGAGACTTCAATTTCTGTCTTCTCTGATGCTTTTCTTATTGTACCAAAATCACCGAACGCGTCTGAAGTTGGAACAGACTCGACTGAATCTGGTGTTTTGGAACGAGAGGCCAGTAAAGTATTCAAATTGATATAATCAATAATGAAAGTACCACGTTGGTTGATTATCTTTATTTTATTAAATTCTGATAGAACCTTAGATAACTCTTTAGTGGATATGGGACTGATAATGTCAAGATAATGTTGAACTTCATATTTAATTCTTTCTGAAATACTTTTCAATTTTTCAATGTGATAAATATGTTGATAAATAAGGTGACCATAAACAATAAATCTCGATAATGAACTGAGCGAGCCGATTGAGTCAAGAGAATGAATGGTTTCAATGAAAATGTCTAATAGTAAATCAAGTGATATGAAATCCAAAACAGGAGACACTGAATCCCATTTAGTATAATTTTGAACTATTGATCTCTTTGTTGAACTTCTAAGAATGAATTCAGAAAGATCTGATGTGGTTTCCCATTTTGAGTAGCTTCTTGAAAACAAGTTATTAAATATAGTTTCATCATCAACATGAGCAAAAGACGAACCTGCTAACCAAGCGATGAAGTTAGGAAACACAGAAATTGGGATTTTACTGTTATTTGATTTCCATTTGGATAACATCCAATCAACTATTTTATCACCAGGTGATTTATCAACGAATTTTAAGGTTTTAGCTAAATCTGAAAGAACAACCCAAAGTTTAATAGAATCATTATTCATAGTGGAAGGACCATCAATTTCTGAGTTTTCAAAAACTGATCCAACTAGTTGAATTAAAGATTTATCATTGGGTATAAATTTCTCATTGGATACTATCTGAATAATTGTTTGTGATGCAACAGAAACGTTCTTTCGATCTTTCAACATGTTGATGTTGATTTTGAGAACTTGAATAAGCAACTCATTCGATGATACCCACCCGTATTCTAGCATTGTTTTAAATGATAATGAAACCCATGGGCTCAACTGCAACTTATCATAACGTAGAATATGATCAAATGATACAGTATCTTTCTCTGTAACAGTTGTATGAAGGTGAAAAGTGAATAGTTTTAGGCCAAGAGCCTGTATCGACCTTTCTGAGTGAGATATGAGTTGAAGTATAGCACTGATAGAAGATTCAGATGCCTCTAAAATGCTCAAAAAAGAACTATCATTTAATCTTCTTCTTTTAGTAGCATGTGCGGATGGATCTTGTTCAATTGAAAATAATGAGTTGAGTAAACATACCACGCCAAAGATTCTCAACCAAGGCCTTACAGAACCTTCATCAATGGGACATATGGATTGAAAATTTAACCATGTCTTTGCAATTTTTGAATTATTTTTGAACTGTATCATATTAAGTTCTAATGATTCATTTTGATTATTATTGGTAATGCTCTGTAGTGAGGAGTCCACCCATCTTAGAAGATCCTCTCTGAAATTAGAATCAAGTACGGAAATCTGTTCACCTTCATGATCAACAAGTTTATACATTTTATTGTTAATGAGTTCACTTGATGTTATCGAAAATAACAATAATTGATCTTTCAAACCATCGTATTTGGTTTCCACTAAATGAGAACATATCTTGGTAACTGATTTGATTAACTGTAGACCAGAGTTAATATCACACGTTGACGTGAGTATTAAAAATTGATTTGAGATTTCCAAAACTTCTTTTGTAACAGTTGATTCTTTTTCTAGTTGATTAAAATATGTGCATAAAACTCCAGATAACTTCTCTGAAAGTCTAGGAAATGATACAGAAGTATCCTTTAGCAAGATACTCAGTGATTCTAAAATACTTAAAATGTACTGATCTGTTAGATTGATTTTGAATTGTAATCTCAAAGCTTTTATTATAATATCAACTAGCGTGAACCAAGTTGTGGTTAATATATGATTTCTATGACCATCAAATGACACAAGAGAATGTAGTATCTTAGATAGATCAAATGCTAATGGAGTGAATATATGACCAGATTTATCAAAGAATCTAGTTGTTATGAATTCAATAGATGAAGACACTAATTGTGGTTTAAACTTTGATGCGTTTTTTGATACCAATTTTCTGAGGACATAACTACCAGACTGTAGACGTTTCAGAGTAACTGAGGTCTCATGCTTCGTATAAACAATCTTCTCTTGATCGATTAGTGAAAATAAACCAACACAGAGAGCATTTGTTTCTTTATTTGTGAATTTATGTGAATCTATCAGTTGTTCCAACTCAACTAATGACTCATTACGATCTTTAACTTTTGAAGAACTCAATTGAGCTGCGTACGTTGTTAGTTTACATTCGAGCAGTCAAAAATTTCTAGAACAGACTCACAAATAAGATCGTAGATGTCCGTATTGGACATTATGAACTATAAAGGTTTCGTGTTTTAGCGATGCAATGGTACAATTTTTTCGAAATCTTTTATCGTATGAAAACAATCATAAAAGAGAAAAGCTAAGAACAAATGAACACTACGAGGAATTTGAAAGAAAGATTAGAGTAATAACAAGAGAGTGTGTTTAATATCCCCATTGTCTATTTTTTTGTGGAAACAAACTAGAAAAAATTATTAGTGATAAGATGAGTGTGAATCACAGTGTGCATTATAGATTCAAAACTAAATCACATACTGTACACTCTACATTACATTACACTCTGAATAAATGAACTGTATTTTACATTACTCTCTCCCAGCTTTGAATTTTGTAGTTTATAGTAGTTATATTATGACATTAGTATTTTTATATGATAAAAATTAACAAATTTAAACAACAACACCAGAGTTAGAAGCAATACGTGGCCATAAATCAGCACATTCTTTACCGACTGGACCAGTGATGGCAGAACCTTTCATTTCACCTTTTGGATTGACAATAACACCGGCATTATCTTCAAAGTATAAGAAAACACCATCTTTTCTTCTCCAAGCTTTAGATTGACGAATAACAATAGCTGGCATAACTTTCTTTCTTAATTCTGGTTTACCTTTTTTAACGGTAGCCATGACCATGTCACCAACAGAAGCAGCTGGTAATCTGTTTAATCTAGCACCAACACCTTTAACGGCGATGACGTATAAGTTTCTAGCACCACTGTTGTCGGCACAGTTCATGATAGCACCAGTTGGTAAAGCTAACTGTAAGAATAATTGTTAGTATAAAATTTTCCTTGAAAATGATTTGATGGTGATAAAAAGTATTACAAAAGGTAGAAAGAGATGAGGTATTATCAAAGTAATGAATGTCTGTGATTTCTAAAAAATAATGGATGAAAGTGTATCGCTTGAATGAATACCCTTTGACTTGATTGAGTTTTCATGTTACTGGGTATTTTTTATTCTTCTCTTTGATATTGCCATCTTTTGGAATTCATTAAATTTAGATTTCGCAAAATATCATGTCTTGAAGTGTAAAGAGTGGTTCTTCTTAGAGTACAGTGGCACACTATTATATGAATATTAAAACTCTCTGTGGTTATATCTTTGTTTATTTCTGAAGTTTTCCTCACTTGATACATTATCATTATTATTTCATACTTTCAACTTCTTTCATTACTCTTGGAATGGGAATAAGACCTCTTGTTTCTTCTACCAGCGAATCCGAACTGATATTAACATACTGAAATTCTGTATTTGTTACCTGTAGACATTGTTGTGTGTTGGGTATGTTATGATATTGAATCTGTCAATTAGATGATTCGAAATTCTATTCACTTTTCATTTTTCCCACCGAATTGAGTCTTTTCGCGAAATTTCAGTTTCCAGAATTTCCCGGGACTGCTGAAAAATGTTTGAATGTGTTTCTCATGCCCTTATTTGCATCACATGACTGAGATTGTGGTAGCCCTAGCTCCATAAAAAAACGTCAGAATTTGTATTATCATCTTGAAACAAAATAATTAACGTGTTCCTTTTATTACATTCATATTATAGGTAGTTTTTGTAAGCTGTGAATATCACAAAAAGATTATTTGGGAACAACCTGTGAGGAAAAAAACGTGTGTAAAACATGTTGGAGAGAGAAGATGGGAATAGGAAAAGACTTCAAGATAGTGATACAAATGATAACATAAGGGCTAAACGCCACCAGATACGGAATACAAGAGACCAACAGCATGAAGTTATTAATATAAACTCGCAAGTCCCACTGAATGAAGAAATTCATGAACTCTTTGATGAAGATGAAGATGATATCCCTTATACACATAAATCTTCTCGTTCTGGTTCGCCTGTGTTACTTGATTCTGATGATGGTCCTACTGAAAATGAACCTACTGATACAAAGAGAGGCAATCATGCTCCAATAATAGAGTCGATTGATGATGAAGAAACACCAGAATATTTTGTTGTTACAGATGATGATATTGATGATAATGAGGATATAAAGGACCTCGAAGAAGGTGAAATTCTAAAACCAACTAAAACTACTGTTGAACAATTAAATGACAATAAAAATCATAAAACTTACAATTTCAATACGGCCAAATGTGCTGTATGCTTTGACAGTCCGGAAAGTACTTTTGTTTTACCATGCGGGCATCTTTATTGTCGAGATTGTGTTTTCAAAGCCTTGAGTTCAAGTAAATCGTCTACAAGTACGGCTGGGCCTTGTGCTCTTTGCAGAGCAAAAACACCTTACAAATCTGTTAGCTTAGCAATTTTCAAAAAGAAAAAGAAAGTTCTTGTTAAATAGATGATGCATTTTAATGAATTAATGAAGGTTTTGGACAATGGTAAGTTTTTCCAAGTTAAATGTTTAAAAAATTTATAAAGTATGTTTGTTTTGTTAACATTTGTACTCTCTTTAGGCAATTGTATTAACGCTGTAATTTTCGATTATACTCTTTGATATGCCTTTTTGTGTCATTTTTTTTTCTAGAGAAATATACAAAAAAAACTTCAATTCAGTAGTTTCAAAATACAAGAACTTTAAACTAATCCAGCTAATCATCCTGAAAACACTTGCTAAAATTTTCTAATAATAACAATTAATTAATCTACATACATGTCCAAAAAGTATAAGGATTCATCAGTCAATGGGGGTTATTTCAATAATATATTCAAATCACACTTATATAGAAGATCACCAAAAGAGATTGTTGATTCTAAAATAATAGAAGATCTGGAAGAAGAAGTCACAGATTATTCATACTCTAATTTGAAATTATTGAAACCTTCAACTTCCTCATCCAATGATAAGAATTCCAATAGGAATGATCATATAACAGGAAAACCAAAATATGATTCTGAGAATGATTCCAGCTTGAATGAAGATTTAAATGACAAGCAAAACACTTTCTCGCAAAATCCACAAAACCTATCAATTAGATCTTCTAAATCATATCATGTATCAACTGTTCCCAAATTTCATAAAAATAGGGAATCAACCTTGATTAGAAGAGGTAAATTCAAAGGAAGGTATGATGATAGGCAACTTAGATGTCTGTATTTTACTGTTAATCTAAATCAAGTGAATAAGAACAGCGGATGTACCAAGAATCATTCAAAAATGTGCTATTGCGCTCATATCCCGATAGTTAGATCACCTTTAAGAAGTGTGATTAGTTATAATGATCTTGAAAATTCAATTGGTGATAGAGCTGTTATGAGTTCCAGATCAAACAATAAATTTGACTTATTTGGTGTTGAGATCAGGAAAGAGACATCACCTCATTTAATGACTAGAGTTAGACAAAGATTCAATAATATTGAATATGATTATAAACATAATCATTCTAGATCAACTAAGAAGGGTTATTCTGATAATTTGAAAAGACTTGGATATCTATGTAAAGATGAAGATCTGGATAGAGAACAATCAACTATTCCTATAACCTTTATAAGGTTTTAATTGATTTACTTATAGTGGTTAATTTGCCAACTTTTCATATCATCTCTTACTGAAAATTCACTAACACCACGAAATTTGATGAATGGTTCCAACTTTTTTGCAACTTCAGTAGCCACCCTATCTCTTTGTAAATCAATCAACTCAATACCGTCTTCATTCTTAGCCCAGCCTGTACCATCATTGAAAATATCATCAATACATTCAACAGTATTATACTCACCTGGTCTGTAATCACAAGATAAATCAAATGTTCTATCAAATAATCTTGCAATAACGGGATCATTATCCATTGCCAATGGCCTATAAAGTCTATCGCCAGATTGAGAAGCGTCTTTTCTTGAACCATGTTGAGAAGAAGTGGGCGATGTAGCAGATTCAGGGAATGAAGAAGCATCACTGTTGAAAATACTTGAAAGACCTTTATATTTAACAGGAGGAGCTTTATAATCTTGATTTTGTCCCTCAACTGCGTCCATACTGATATTCAAATTCAAAACCGCATTGATTTTAGACTTTGATAATAAATATCTATTAGATTTTGCTTCATCATAATTGACAAACTCTGATAAATTGATTTCAACTTTACCTAAAAAATTTTTTACATTATTATCTGTATGTATAGGTAAATTCAACTCAGAAGGGCTATGATGGTTATCACGAAATGTAGATGAAGAAGTTCTATTGCGTTTATTATCCATTGATGATGATCTTGAGGTTGAAGAAGAGTTAGTTCTAGCATGATGATGATGAGCATGGGGAACTTGATAAACATCTAGTACTAGCATTTTATTCTTTAAAATACCATCTCTTTCATATCCTAATTTCAGTAAAACCTGCGTGGAGTAGCCCCATAAAACTTTGTAGTCTCTGATGTGAGAAGTCCGTGTTTTGCCTTTAATTGAACTTAGGGATCTATCCTTTATATGCCAGGTAACATAACAAGCACCGTTTGGGGTTGGAACATTTGAGAGTTCTGTGATCCCTAGCGACAGCACAAACTTGGGATTGCGTGGAGGGGTCTTTAAGCTCATTTTGTGTATCAATTGGAAGGATGAAATGGATTGTTGAAGTAAAATGGATTCCGTTATTCTCAAGTATTTTTATAATGTCTAACAATGATATGTGGAAATTATGTTAAGCCGAATATAGAGAATACTTGTATGGAGTAAACATTTTTGCTTCCTTCATTTTAGACAGTTGATCACTATAAATAAACTCAATAACAGATCCAGGCTCCAGCTGATTGCAACTACTTCATTGTCCTGCCACCTCACAATGGACTCAAGCTCCGTTTCAAATCACTCTTTTGGCTCAGATTTTCATAGTTATGGTCTAATTAAGATATCAGACACTCAAATTGATCAATATGATCCTGATGATTCATTGTCTTTACGCTTCAATGCATTTGAGGACAGCCCAAAACTGAAGAAACCTACCATAGATCAAAGAATATCGTTTCAAAGCGCTGATGATGTTGGCCTTAAAGCTGATATTGGTAACATCAAAGACACTATGGATAAGAAACAGAGTATTAAGCCAATCGAAATACTACAGAAATTACCAAATGAAACATCAAATATTAATATTACACAGAATCAAGGAATAGAACAAAATAAAGAATTGCTGGGAAGAATATTAGAATCATACAACTCAGAAAGAGGTGGATTTTTGACAAATACTATATATTTAGATCATAAGATCTATGCAAACAATGAAACAATCACTAATGGTTCAGTTAAAATCAGTATTATACAAGAAACTAACAAACTGCTAAGGGAATTTCTACCTAATAAGGAGGGAACATTAAGTCCACCAAGTTTACAGAACGTCAACTCAAGCATTCAGTATTATTCGAAACTAATGAATGCTTTTGGTGTTTTGAACAATATCAGGAATGATGGATCCAATCAGAGTGAAGATGAATTTGATGGATTGGATACAAACAGCTTGAACTTCTCTTCAAAAAGCTCACTGTACAGAACTCACTCTATTGAATCAAGAAGTTCTAAAATATCAACTTTTAGCACATCAAGCAGGACTATCACAAACGCAAGGAAATCAATGATCAACTTCGAAAAATTGAAGTTTGGACTCAAGAAGGGATATAATAACATCAACAAATATGAAGAAGACCTACTTCCTCAATCAACTTTAAACTCACAACGTGCATCACTTCCAAGACCTGTTTCTTTAATCTCAATTAACTCACATCTACATCAACTCCCTAGTCCTACTAGATCTGAAAAGGATCAAGCTTCTATGAATGATTTTTTCCAATCATTAGTGTTTTTATACAATACCCTGGTTGAAATAGAGGATCTGTACCTAGGAACCAATGATGAAGATGTTCTAACTAGATTGAATCTAGTCATAGACTTCTTATCAAATTATATCATGAAGTTTTTATTGAATGACATTTCCAGTTTAATGATGAAATACTTGCAGAGATTCAGCATGGAATTGCTGATATGAATACAAATACAATAACGAAAACTATACTGTAAGCTATTTGAGCTGTGCATGTGTCAGTCCATGAAAACAAGGTTTATTTGTTTATTTTTTATGTTGAAGTTGTGGAATAACCGGTACTAACAAAACTTATTATAAAAACACATTTACTTTGAGATCCATCCAACAAAACAGTTTGAAGTTAAGTGGCACTTCGTATTGAAATAACAATTCAACTGACAATACAGTAATGAATGCATCAGCTAAATTAGAGGAAAAATAACATTCATTTTGTTTGTAATCTAGATTTCTTCTTTTGTGGACTGGTAAGTTGTAAGTACTTCCAAGTTATGAGAAGTTTGAAGGTTGCAATATGTTACATAATCGTAGCTTACTCTTTACTCTCTCTTTCCAATTTACTCTTAAATCTTTACTCATTTACTCACTAAAAATACAGTTTTAACCAGTTCTCTCCCTACTCTGCCTAGGCTGTGTACTATTTTAGTGGGTGTGTGACACTTCCACACAAAGTTTCGCGATTATAACTAGGTTATTAATCTTGAAATGATACAGCTCGTTTAGTCACTTTAAACTGAACGACTCAAATCAAGTTATGAGTTCATCGGTGAAAGTAGAGCTCCTGCTGGACAAAGAAGATCATACATACACAAATTTAGAAGTCATTAGTGGTAAAGTCAACGTTAAAATTTTAAAGGATGTCTCTGTTGAGAATATTCAAATAAAACTAGAAGGTATTGCATCAACTAAAATCACTAGAGATTACATAGATCATAATAAGAAAAGAAAAACTGAAGTGAAAACAGAAACTCATGAACTTCTATATGATGTTGACACATTGTTTCCTCCAGATAACGTTAAGAATGTTTCAAAGACAGATAAATTCACATTAGTACCAGGAACATATTCATATAATTTCAAGTTTCAATTACCATTATGGTCACAATGCTCAAATTCCAATTATTTTGAAGGCTCCAACTTCCTGAATTCAACAGAAGAAAGAACAAGGTACAACTCACATAAATCCCGAAATCGCAATGCTGATCATCAAACACACAAATTGAATCCTTTACCACCATCTTTAGATTATGAATACGATAAAACTAAAAACCATTCTGCCAATATCAAATATTTCTTAAAAGTCACAGTCAGAAGACAGTCAATGTTTTCAATGAATGCTAGGCAGATAAAACCATTCAAATTTAAGTTATTTGATCCAGAGGAAAAATATTCAAGAGCATTAACTTCAAATCCTCCGGCTTGGTTTTCTGGTCCTGAGATAGTAATCATTCAAAATATTGAACCAGAAGGTCAACCAGATGTACCACAACGTAAGAGATCCTTTTTCAAGAATATGTTTGATGCAAGATCAAGATATGACAACCTAGAAATCCCAATCATAGTTCATGGATACGTTAAGAATCCATACGTTATTGCATCAACTGGAAAACTATCTCTAGTTTTATCATTAATGACCCCGATGAAACCTGAAATGTTCAAAGATAGACAAACAGGTAAATCCAATTCACTTGGAGAAATTTATGTTGAAAAATTATCAGTCTCTTTACATATGGTAACTAAATTAAATGCACAAGGTTTTATCACTCCAAAGGAGAACTATTTGAAATTAGTTGAGCTAAACAGAGTGTCAATTGTTAATTTGGCATACTGCTCCCCATCTGGGATAAAAGATAATGTTGGAAGTGAATTATACAGATTGGATCTTCCTGAGAATTTAGTTGATGAAGTGAAGTTTCCAGAGACGATTGAACAAACTTTTGAAACTTGCAATGTTACTAGATTTTATGGGTTATTAGTTGAAATTGTCATCACTGGAACTCCAAACTCACCAAGAAATAGAGACCCAGTTCAGTTTCATATACCAATTGAAGTTTTAAGTGGTGTTCCTCCACCTCAAGAATTGGCTGATTTGGGACCACCTCCAGTGGAACCTGAATACACCCAACCTCCTCAAGGTGCTCCACCACCAGGTACTAAAGCTCATGAAGCTTATCAAGATCAACAACGGAATCAACATAATGATTCCAATGAAGGTACATCTTCATCTAATCATATCAATAATGAACAACTACCAAGTTATAATGAAAGTACTAATAGGTAGATATATACTACAACAATTTTTGGGGAATAGATACATGATATTGTCATAGAATAAACACAAGATTAATCTGCTAGGCTTTCCAATGCATTTTTAACTAATTGGTTACCCTTTGGATCCAAATTTAACGCTATTGTAAATCTTTTAATTGCATCCTCCTTTCTGTTGGCTAATTTATATAATTGACCTAATAAGAAATGCACGCTTGCTTCATCAGGTGCAATCGTGACAAGATACTCAAAATCAACCAATGCTGCATTATATTCTTCAATTGAAAATAATAACTGTGCCTTTTTGAATAGTGCTAAAGCACTTAATGGCTGAATTTTACAAGCTAGTTCATATTGATGTAATGCTTGTTCCTTTTTACCTAATTTCTCCAGCATCATACCAACGCAACAGATTAAAATAACATTAACAGGATTGATATCCACCGCCTTTCTAAAATGAAATTCTGCTTTCTTGAAGTTCCCTAATTTTAAATGAACCATACCAATACCATAAAATGCATTATAATGTCTTGGATCAACTAGTAGCGCATTTCGGAAACTGTCCAATGCATTTTCATAAGCATCATTTGCGACATACTCATGGCCCTGTAGAGTGTAGGCATATGCAAAATTCGAATCTATTTGTGTGGAGCGCTGGAAACATTTGATAGCTTCATCTGGTTCTCTTGTCAATGAAAATAAGTTACCAATAGTTACCCAAGTTTGTGGAGAGTTTCTATCAATCATTAATAAATCTTGAGCTAAATGACATAGTTCCACTTCTTTATGCAAATGCCATAACAAAGTAGAGTAATATTCAATATCTTCAACTCTTGTTATATCTAGTTTCCTTAACTTTTGGAAATATAACTCTGACTCTTCATAGTTGACAATTTCAAAATGAAGTCTACCTAACTTACTTAATACCCATGGTGTGTTTAAATGAGCTTCAGGTAACGAACTTAATATTCGAATAGCTTTGAAGCAATCATACCTACTCATTGATTTTAAACCTTTACCATAAACAGAATAAACGTTCCTTATATGTTCATCTGCTAAATCTTCATTCGTCAAATACTCTTTTCTTTTTATATTTGTTTCAGATCCAGTAATTTTATGACTTCTTTTATGGGTGAACTCTGTTATTGAATTTTTTCTATTTGATGTGGATGTGTTCTTGTTGGATAAAGGTTGCGATATTAGTCTAGAAGTCACCTTGGAAGCGGTGAATCTTGAAGGTCTTTTGATTGTATCTATGTTAACCAGTGGAGGTTGTTTGAAGACTTCTCTGGTAATTGGAATGGTCGTACTTGTGTTGGAAGTGATTGAAGCTGATTTCGTTCTTCTAGTTGGTGCATTTGGTAGAGATGGTTGTTTCATTCTAGGTGTTTGGAAATCAGAAGCTATATCATGACCTTTAGGAGTTTCTTTGATGTTTTTAAGAAATGATTTATTGCTGCTATTGATATTGGAGGAATCACCAAATGGATCTCTTGAATTGAAATCAGATTTTGGTACATCGTTATCATTAAGATTAAAAGTGACATCGGAAACAACATTATAGATAGCTTTAACTCTAACATTAGCACCTATTTTATTTAATTCTTCAAATGATTCCCAAATAAATGGATTTCTCTTTAAAGCCTTTGAATGGTTAATAGCAGCTTCTTTCGTATCACCTATACTTTGAAATAGTCTTCCTAATAAACAAAAAAAAGCAGCAGAGTCGGGTATCAATTTTCTTTCGATTTCATAATTTGTTGTTAATGAACTAGGTACAACTTCCCATAGATGTTGAGCTGTGGTCAAAGCATAGATACCTTCTTGTCCCCTTGATAGTTCTAAAGCGGCTTTACCAAATAAATAAACACATCCGGGGTGTTGGATGCTAGCAGTTAAGTTATAAACAGCTTTGAACCTGCGTTTTTTCAATAGAACCAAACTGTATAAATGTAAAGAATCATAATCATCATCATCATCACTAGTTTCTGCGAGTAATCTTTCTGCTGCAAACTCAGCAGAGGATAAAGAGCCGATATCTAAGTTATAAAGCACAATAGAGCGCAACTTCTGCACACTATAGCTCTTCAAACTCATCAACAAACGGATAAACTGAATACACTGAGTAACGAATTGTGGTTAAAGAATCTTTTGTGTTTGAAACCAAAACAAAAGAACTCTGCGGTCAGGGGTTCACAACCTAAGAAACACGTGACACATTTATATAGAAGCCCTGGGAAGCCCCAATTTGGTCTTTTGTTTACATCAAAAAATCATAGAGAGAAAAAAAAATAATTCTAGAATCATGCCCACAACAATTACACCTCACCGTCTAAATCGTTGAAAGTTTACCCTATGAGCAAACTGAGTGCTATATGCTATCTCTGGATGGCATTGCTCATACGAACATGTCTTGCATTTGATCCCTTCGGTATGTATATTGTGCTATGAATATCCGTCAGATGTCTGGTTGTTTGATCCAGCCAGTAGACAGGTAATCATAAACTAATCAATTACTAACATGAGATTCAGGATGGCATCCAAAGCTTTACAAAGAAGGCGATAAAGTAGAACTATTGGTTAATAGAATAGAGGCTGACTCCACACAATTGCCATATGCATACTATGACTTGGGATTTACTTGCCCAGCAACAGAACATGCCAGACCCTTACATTTATCCTTGGATGAAGTCATCAGAGGTGACAGGATATGGCAATCTGATTATAAGTTGACATTTAGACAAGACTCACCATGTCATAGATTATGTGACCGTAAAACCAGTCCACAATCTTTAAGAAGGGCTGATCAATTAATTAGAGAAGGTTATGTGGTGCAGTGGTTAATTGATGATTTACCAGGAGCAACTACCTTTATAAGTTCAACTGATAATAAGAAATACTATGCTGCTGGATTCCCATTGGGGTTTGTCAAAGATGGTAGAACCTATATTCATAATCATGTCATGCTTGTAATAAGATACCATACCGATAAGTCAGGGAATCAAGCCATTGTTGGATTTGAAGTTTATCCAAGAAGTGTTAGTGATTTCCATTGTCCAGGGGCATCTAAAAACTACCAAAATCATTACGTTGATGTTGATGCTACAGATAATGTTTTGATTCCTTTCACTTATGCAGTCTACTGGAGAGAAGATACCGAAATAACCTGGGGTGACAGATGGAAATTATATTTCAAGAATGGAACTGGGGATGGTCATATTCATTGGATCTCGTTAGTCAATTCATTAGTTCTAGTCTCATTCTTATCAGCCATTGTTGGAGTTGTTCTATTAAGAACTGTGTATCGTGATATTCAAAACTATAACAATAGTTCAATTGATGTTTTAACTGAAAGTATAGTCGTTGAATCTGATAAAACAGATAATTTTACTAATTCAGGTTGGAAATTAATTTCAAATGATGTTTTCAGAAAACCAGCATATCCATTATTTTTATCAGTTGTTTTATCATCAGGTGTTCAAGTTTTTTTCACAATTATTGGAGTTTTGGTATTTTCAACAGTTGGTTTATTAGGTAAAAACATCAGAAATAAAGTTGCTAGCTCAGCTCTAACATTTTTAATCATTGGAGGTTGGGCTGCTGGTTATTCAGGTGTTAGATTTTATAAAAATTTCACTCAACAGCAAAATAGTTTGAATAATCTTTTATCATATTCAGTTTTATTCGGTGGTTTTTTACCATTTACTGTTTTACTATTAGTTTTAATTCTTAATTGCATCGTTTGGGCACAAGATTCATCTGCGGCATTACCTTTTGGCACAGTTGTTCTTTTAATTACAATATTTTTGGTCGTTGAAGTACCATTATCAATAATTGGTGGTATTATTGGTAATAAAGCACCAGCATATCCTATTACAGCAGATTTACAAAAACCAGAAAAACCAGTTTCTCAACAACCAAGATTCAATAAATTACGTTATGCAATTCCAGCGTTTGGATTAATACCGTTTGGTACAATTTACATTGAATTATTATTTATTTATAGATCAATTTGGCTTGAAAAAACTTCATTTTATTACATGTATGGATTTTTACTATTCACCATACTTTTGTCAAGTATTGTTACAATGGAATGTGTTATAGTTGCAATTTATCTATCTTTAATCTATGGAGATTTTAGATGGCAATGGAGATCTTTTTGGATTGGTTCAAGTGTTGCATGGTACATTGAAATCTATTCAATATATTATTTCTTCACTCATTTAAACGTTACTGATTTTTCATCAATTATTTTATTTTTTGCATATACTACCATACTCAGTGTCTTAATAGGTTTAGCTACCGGTTCATTAGGTTTATATACTGCTTCAATCTTCATTTATAAGATTTATGATGCTATCAAATCTGATTAATCATAACAAAACCATAAAATATATCAATTTTTCCCATACATACATAGCTAATTCAAGAAATAATTCCCCTACTCTTTTTTAAATACATAACATAAGAGATGCTTTCGAGTGAAAGCATTTAATTAATACACATAAACAATATTGTTATTCAGTACTACTGTAAATTCAAGAACAAAAAAGTTGTTAAAATATACAAAAAAAATTAAGAAGCTTCCTGTTGGTTATATCCTTGAGATTGATTATGACGATTATGGCTATTGCTGTTATTGTTGTTACGACGACGATTTTGATTTTGGTTATTGTTATTGTTATTATTGTTGTTATATCTTCCACTACTGTTTTGATTATTATAACCTCTGTTATTGTTATTTCTTCTATCGTTATTATTGTTTTGATTGTTGTTATTTCTGTTGTTGTTTCTGTTTCTTTGGTTATCTTGATTTTGCGAGTTTTTAGCCTTGACTTCACCTATTAGCTCATCTGGTAGTCTTATATACTTGATATCTTTACCTCTAACAAATATTTCTGGGAATTTTAAGAATTTTTCACCATCCTGTGAATAGTTAGTAATTGTCAAGTAAGCGTTTGTGGTATCAGGTAGTGTACTTACTGCACTGGTTTCAATTGCATCGTTTAATGTGACATTCATTAGATTATCAACCTCTACTAGTATACCGTTGACACTTTCACCAGATTTAAGTTCAACTAGGGTAGGTTGCCCTTTAGAGGCAGTTAAAAGATAAATTGGAAGCTAGAGAGAAAAAACAGTTAGTCATCTGTTGCAACGATAAAGAAGATTCAAAGTAGATCACTAATGACTCACCATCGTAAAGTAGTTATCAACTGGGTTGAAATATTTGCTGATGTTTTGCTCTTTATAAAGAAATTGTGCTGGATTTCAACTCGAATTGTTTTTCTTAAACCGACATTCCGAGGGCTGGTTGAGTATAATTCCGAGGGTGCCATCAATCTACTATTGAAGATATTAACGATTTGATAGTTGGATAAATGAATGTGTTTGTTGTCATTGTTTCCATTGATACTAGAAAGATATTTACACAATGAAGCACTGCGTTAACAGCAGATATTCCCAAATCTCAATATATCGCCATCTCCAAAACTTTTGCCCAAAACAGAAATGGAGCTAAATTTGAAAAAAAATATGTTTTTTCTCTTCTTGACGCGTAAAAGAGGAATAATTATAGACAATTTTTGCTAGTTTCTTTATTGTTTTCATAGGAAAATCTCTGGAATACCCTCCCAAACAGGCGATAATCTACTTCTCAATTTGCTAATCATCTTTTTTGTGCCATTTTATACATTCAATTCATCTCAATTTCCAATTACATCATTTCAGATTACATCCTCTGGGTATTAAATCACACGAAAACAATCTCAACCAAAAATACCATAAATAATGGCTAATGAGATGTACATTGCAACATACTCAAATGTGAGTATACTGATAAATCAGTTTGACCTTCAAATACTAACTAATAGCCTCTAGGTTGATGTTTATGAGTGTTTTATTGAAGATGTCCCTTTAATGAGACGTATTCGCGATGATTGGGTAAATGCAACTCAGATATTGAAAGCTGCTAATTATGCTAAAGCTCATAGAACTAGAATACTCGAGAAGGAAGTCCAGAACTGTACTCATGAAAAGATCCAAGGTGGTTACGGTCGATTCCAAGGAACTTGGGTTCCATTAGACATTGCACGTCCATTTGCTCATAAATATGGTATCACTGATGAGATGGCTCCAATATTATCTTATGACCCAGATCCAAAGAACCCATTACAACGAAAATTCAAACCAAAGCCAGCTTCTCATACTGAATCTAATGATGGTGTTAAGAAACCAAGAAAACAATATAATACTAAAAAGAGAAGAGAAGCAGCAGCAGCAGCAGCAGCAGCAGCAGAGACTTCTACTCCAGATGTTTCAATGTCTCATACAGAAGCTCAAAGATCACAAAGTGCAAACTCATTACCACCAGCTCACTCAATTCCTAATGAGCATAAATTTTGGCAAGGTTCCAATGGCGCACCTCCTACTAGAACTTCAGGTCAAGTTTCATCTCAAGTTCCATCTCATTTACAAATACCTCCAAAATTACCACAGTTCAACAATTTGGTGAACAACAACAACAACAACAACAACAGCAACAGCTCTTACTCACAAAGGATTCCAGCCTTTGCTCCAAAACAACAACAAATGTCACAATCGTTTTCTGGTCCATATCAACAAAATGCTCAAAACATTCAATATCAGCAAATGGTACCTCCACAAATGCAAAGTTTCCAACAATCACATATTCAGCAGCATGAACACCAAGTACCGCAAGCGCATCATAATTTCCCTCCACCATATCAACATCAAATGCATCAACATCAAGTTCCACAAAACCCACATCATCATCAAGAGGAACCAGAACATCAACAACTTCAAGAAACCTCTAGAAACTATCCATATCAGCACCAACAACAAGAATCTAGAGGTTCACAAGAAAATTGGTCTCAAGATGATGCTGGTTCTCAAATGGACGAAGTGATGAAAGATTCAGATACGTCAGTATCTTCAGAACATTCCACTTACAATGATCACAAACTCCGTAAAGTTTCATACACTGAAGCGTTAATTGATTTTTTCAGTCATGAATCTAATAAAATCCCACAAGTCTTGCAACATCCTCCTACTGATTTTGATTTCAATGAATCTATTGATGATGAAGGTCATACTCCCTTACATTGGGCAAGTTCAATGGCAAGTATTGGATTGATTCAACTATTATTGAAAAATGGCGCGGATCCATTAGTTCCAAATTCATCTGGATTAAATGCAATCTCACGATCAATATTCTTTAACAATTCATATCAAAAGAAAAATTTCCCAGAAATGGTGGAAATGATGAAAAGTTGTTTATACACTCCAGATAGACAAAATCGAACACCATTACATTATTTGGCAGCTTCAAGTTCTTCAAAGTCACAAATCGCTGAATATTACGCAGATGTTATACTTGATATCTTATCCAAAGAAAATGGGAAATTAGTTAACGTTGTTGTTAATCATAAAGATATCACTGGTTGTACTGCTTATGAGTTAGCTAACAATTCAAATAATAAAACTGTTTTGGAAATCTTAAGGCCTTTTCTGTATGGAAATGGTGTTTCCAAAAATAAAAAGATTAATGAAAATGAATCTTTTGATAACATGAGCGAATATGACAATAACGATACTTTAACGATTCCTGCTGTTCCACAATTACCATTAAAAGAAGTTGGTCCTATACTAACATCCATGTTAAGTTCATTAGCTGATGCTTATGACAACGAGTTGAAAAATAAAGAAGAAGAAAGTAAAGACACTGAATCTGTTTTAGAGAAATTGATCACTGATATTAAGGAAACTGAATCACAAAATGCTCTGATCTTATCACAAATAGATAATGGAAATTCAACATATGCTGAAGTTCAAGGAAATGTCAAGAATTTAGAAGAATCATGGGCTAAAAAGACTGATCATTTGACAAATATTATAGAAAGAAGTCAAGCTCTAAATTTGGCTAAATTAGTTTTAAAAGAAGAATCAGCAATAAATCACGAAAATGCTGAAAATGACGATGATATGACTAGATATAAACTAGCTTGTAAACTAACCCAATTGCAATTAAAGAGAAATAAAATGATTGATAGAATAATTGATGGTTTAAGCACAAGAAATATTAACAATAAAATGAATAATTATAGAAGGCTTATCTCTGTTTCATGTGGTTTGAAAGTGGAAAAAATCGATGAATTAATTGATGAGATTGAGGCTGATCTGCTTACAACAGTCTCTACCATTGAGTGAACCACAAATATATAAACAATCTAAGGTACATTTTCTATACTACACTTGATGTAGTCTTCACTAGTTCCGGCAGAGATTTACCGGAAGTGTAAAAATTTTTTTTTGTGTTTACAAGAAAGAAAAAAAATAATTGATTAGGCGATGAGTTTAAAAACTTTTTCTTTTACGAAATTGATTGTTCAAATCATTTATTTTGATTGAGAATTAACGTCTAACTCAGCTGACTCAAAAGCCATTATTAGTTCATAATCATAAAAATAGAGTCAAAAATGGTTCAGCAAATCGTTCAAAAATTAGAAGAAACTTTATCTCAAGTCCTTTCATCAGACTCTGCCGCCATTAAAGCTGCTACCAACCAATTAACTGAATTGTATAAAGAACCAGCATCTTTAGCTGCTGCCATTTACATTATTCAAAACAATCAAAATGAACAATTAAGAAAATTAGCTTCCGTTGAAGGTAGAAAATTAATCAACAAGCATTGGGAAACTGCTGATGATGCAACAAAAACTGGTATTAAAGATTCAGTTTTAACTATTGCTTTCACTGAATCTAACCAAAGTACTCGTCATCAAGTTGCCAGAATCATTACTAGTATTGCTTTCTACGAACTTGAAAATGATTCTTGGTCTAACTTATTACCATCTTTAGTTGGTGCTGCAACTGATGATTCAAACGTTATTAACAAGGAAACTGCGATTTTCATTTTATTATGTTTAGTTGAAGCTGAACTTCCTGCACTTGGTAAAGATATTGAATCTTTCTTACAATTATTTTGTAAAACTGTTCAAGATCAATCAAGTCAAGATATTAGAATTAACTCTGTTCTAGCTTTAGGTGCTTCTGCTGCTATCTCTGAAAACTACGTTGATGAAAATCCACAGATTGGTAACACTTTCAGACAATCCATTCCATCAATGGTTAACGTCTTGAAAGAAGTTATTGAATCAGGTAACTCAGATGTTGCTAAACAAGTTTTCAATTCTTTCAATGATTTGTTATTGTTAGATGCTAAATTATTAGGTGATAGTGTCATTGATTTGATTCAATTTATCACTGAGATTGCTGTTAATACTCATATTGATGAAGAAATTAGAAATTTTTCTATTCAATTCTTATCATCAGCTACCACTTTCAGAAGAAACAAAATTTCTTCCAAAAGATTAGGTAAATCCATCACTATTGCTGCTTTGAAGATTGCTTCTGAAGAAATTGATGTCGATGCAGAATTAAATGATGATGATGATGATAATGAAAATGAAGAAAACACTCCTACTACTTTAGCTTTAAGATTGATTACCATTGCATCAGCTGAACTACCACCAGCTCAAGTTGTTGGTACCATCTTTGAGCAATCAGGTGCTTTATTAAGTTCTCCAAACAAATTTGAAAGAAGAGCTGCTTTATTAGTTCTTGCTTTTGCTTGTTCAGGAGCCCCAGATTTCTACACTAATCAAATTCCTAAAATTGTGAACGCCATTGTTCTTGGTTTAAAAGATTCTGAAATTGTGGTTAGAGTTGCTGCTTTACGTTCTTTATCAATGTTACTTACTGAGTTACAAGAAAACATTTCTGAACAATACGAAGTTCTATTACCATTAATCATGGATATTATCGATTCTGCTACTAATGCTAACGTCTACAAATATGCTTGTGTTTCATTAGATACTCTAATTGAATTCATGTCAATTGATGCTGTTGGTAAATTCTTAGAACCATTAATGAATAAATTATTCCATATGTTACAAGTTACTGAATCATCCAAACTAAGAGCTATCATCGTTTCTGCTATTGGTTCTGCCGCTTATGCTGGTGGTAGTGGGTTTATTCCATACTTTTCTAAATCTGTTGAAACTTTAGAACCTTTCATTCACAACGTTGGTGCTGTTGAAGGTTTATCAGAAGATGATATTGAACTAAGAGCTTTAACTTTTGAAAACATTTCAACCATGGCTAGAGCTGTTGGTTCTGAAGCATTCTCTCAGTATGCTACTCCATTAATTGAATCTGCTTATACTGGTTTAAAATCTGAATCTTCAAGAATTAGAGAAGCTGGTTACGCTTTCATTTCAAACATGGCTAAAGTTTATAAAAAATCATTTGCTCCATTCTTAGAAAAAATCTTACCAGAAATTTATAAAACTTTACAACAAGATGAATTCAATATGGACATTGGTGATGATGACGAAGAAGATGAATTTAACCCAGAAGATTCACAAGATAAATTCCAAGTTCACACTGGTATTACTATCGAAAAGGAAATTGCTGCTATTGCTTTAGCTGAATTAGCTTTAGGTACCCAAGATTTATTTGCTCCATATGTTGAACAATCTGTTGAAATCTTAGCTGAACAAGCTGCTGAATCATATGGTATGAGAGAAACTGCATTATCATCATTATGGAAAGTTGTTGATGCTATGATTTCTGTGGGTCTTGAAAAAAACAAATTCCCTATTGGTGTTCCTTCTGGTTCTTATGTCGATGCAGACGTTTTAAAATTGATCACTTTAGCAAGAGATTTGACAGTTGAAACTTTAGGTGAAGAATATGAAATCTCCATGGTTGCCTCAATTTTAGATATCTTATCAGATTTAGTCAAAAAATATGGTGCTATCATCTTAATTGATAATGGTAACAGTTCTTCTTTAGAAACTTTATGTACTGAGTTAATGCAACTATTAACTGGTAAACATTTATGTCAAACTTTAGATGATGATGAAGCTCAAGATGAAGAAGGAGAAGAAGAAGATTCTTCAGAAACTGATGCTTTGCTATTAGAATCTACTTTAGAAGTCTTGGTTAATTTATCAAAAGCTTTAGGTTCTGATTTCGTTAAAATTTTCGACTCCTTCAAAACTGTTGTTGTTTCAAACATTAACTCTAAGAATAAAAACAAAAGAATCTTTACCATTGGTGCTTTATCTGATATTTCAGTTGGATTAAAAGATGCCAACCCATACACTGAAGAATTATTACAATTATTCATCAACAGATTAGATAATGATAAATCAGTTGAAGCTAAAAGTAATGCTGCTTATGGTATTGGTATCTTAATCTACCACAGCAACAATAATTACTCTTCATTATATCCAAATATTTTCAACTCATTATCCAAATTATTATCAAAGGTTCAAAAACAAGAATGTAAAGTTGAAGAAGATGATGAAGAGACCAAAGAAGCTATCGGTAGATCCTATGCTAATGCCTCAGGTTGTGTTGCTAGATTAGTCTTGAAACAAGGTGGCGTTGTGCCATTAAACGAAGTCTTACCTGTCTTGATGGCTCATTTACCATTAGAAACTGGTTTCGAGGAATACACTCCAATTTTCAAATTATTCAGTACTTTATACCAATCAGGTAATGAAGATATTGTTTCATTCACTCCACAAATCATTGAAGTCTTCTCCCACACTTTTATTAAAGATGCCGAAAGAGTTAAATTAGAAAAAGAATCCACTTTAGGTAGAGAAGAAAACATTGAGAGATTTAAACAATTCGAAACAGAAGAAGTTAAACAAGAAGTCATCGAATTGTTGAGATATTTGGAGTCTAAATACCCAGGATCCGTCAGCCAAAAACCAGTATTAGCCAACATCATTGCTTGAAAGGACTGCTGAATTAATAGGCAGTTTCCCACTTCTTTTTGTATGTTTTATAGAAATATTATGATCTTATATACTTGATTGAATTGTAAATGCTAGAATTCGGAAAAACTGAAAACTATTTTGTTTTTCTTGTTCATCGTATCCATCTCTATCAAAATACAGATACGAAATGTCTGATAAAGAAGTCACAGATGAACCACCGAAAGTGGAGCCTCCTCCTGAATTAACACTAGCTAATGTCATTGGTGATCTCAAATCAGGAATATATTATCTTTTGTTTGATCCTGAACTCAAAACTGCAGTAATTCCCATCCTATTCATGTTGGAAGCCATTGCAGTTAAATACATCAGATTAAGAATCCCATACACTGAAATTGATTATAAAGCATACATTGAACAAGTCAGAATAATACAATCTGGTGAATTGAACTATAATAAAATTTTTGGTGGCACTGGTCCTCTAGTTTATCCAGCTGGCCATGTTTGGATTTATAGATTCATGAGCTGGGTTACTCGAGGATTAGACGATATTGCACTTGGACAAACACTATTTGGTTATCTATATTTGCTTACCCAAGGTCTTGTCTTTCTGATTTACTCCCACTTAGAAGTTCAGCCTTGGGTGTTATATTTACTGGTTCTATCAAAAAGATTACATTCCATTTATATTTTGAGATTATTCAATGATTGTTTCACCACTCTTTTTATGGTGATTACTGTTTTAATTTTACTATATGCTTCTAAATATAAGAAATCAGATAAGTTGTTATCAAGATGTTTAACTAACGTTGGTTCAGCTGTTTCATTCGGTTTAGCGATCTCAGTTAAAATGAATGCCTTGCTATATTTACCTGGTTATCTACTAATCACGTACTTTTTAAATGATGAATTATTACTTGTTGAAGTTGCTCCATTATCTATCATTCTCTTGGTTTTAACTGGTGTAAGTTATCTATTCTTATATAATGGTCCAGAAATCAGAGATGCTTACATTAAAGGAGCTTTTGATTTCTCTAGAAAATTTTTATATGAATGGACAGTTAACTGGAAGTTTTTAACTGAAGATACTTTCATCTCTGATGAATTCCATAAATTTTTACTGTTGGGTCAAGTTGCATTGCTAATGTTTTTCTTATTTACAAAATGGGCAACTCCAAGGATTACAGGTAAATCAGCATTCAGATTAATTATTGATGGTTTACAGTTCTACAAACCAACATTGAACCCAAATAACGTTATCAATGATTCTGTAATTGGTCCTAAATATGTGGTGGGTGTATTGACAAGTTGTAATTTCATTGGTGTTTTAATGTCAAGAAGTTTACATTATCAGTTTTTATCATGGTACTGTTGGACATTACCGTTTTTATTATCACATTCAAGTATCTCATTTATCATTTCAATTGCAATTTTTATTGCCCACGAAGTTTGTTGGAATGTTTATCCTTCCACTAAAGTAAGTTCTACTGTACTATGTGCGCTAAATTCATTAGTCTTACTCGGTTATTGGCTAGATGATTCAAAATATAAATTACCTGAACCCACTCAAGAAGACAAAGATAAATAGAAAAATTTATTTAATTTTTAAAAGCTTGGTATGGATACGAAAGAAATAGGTAATGTTCACACATAGAGTATATAGTTTTGGTATCTACAATATCTAGATAAGGAGAACTTGGACGTTCATGTGTTTTAGATTGTAGAAAAAACAACAAAACACTAACCAATGCACTATAATTTAATTTTAAGAATCATACTTATGTACTACTTCTTTTCTTTTTTTCCTTAGTGGAAATGTAAGATCTAATAAAAAAATAATGATGACTGAAGGAAAAAACAACAATCTAAGATAAAATCCTTAAACCATGACCACAGTTTTTTGAAACAAAAACTATGATAATTTTATACCTTTATCCATCTCAGAAGAATGAAATGAGAACTCATAATCAGGTATGTAATAAAAAATTCATAGTAATAAATGAACCATCAAAAACACGAATAGTAAAATAAAACATTAACAAACACAAACAAAACAAAACAAGAACAAAACACACAAGAACAAGGAATATAATAACACAATAAAAACCCATAAATTTCCAGAATTGACAGATTCAAACCAAAAAAGAAAATGTAACAATATCTAATTAATCAGTAGCATTGACTAATCAGTAGCTTCGACGCCATCTCTCCAATAATTATCAAAATTTCCCATTTCTCCATCAGTGCTCAGAAAAGTTTCCAGATTGAAATTTCCATCACCTGAAATATCATTTGAGAAATCATTTAAAGCAAAATCTGCGTACAAATCAGAACTTCCATTGAAATTTTGTAAATCTTCTTCAATTTGGAAATTCTCATTAGCCGCAATAAATTTATCATCTGTATCAATTGGATTCATTGTATTAGCAGCATTACTCAGATCCTTAATTTCATAACCATTGTTATTGACATCATTGTTTGAATTAATGGCATTTTCAGAAATTGGGGGAGTTAATTGTGAAGAATTTGAAGGAGTGTTTTTGTCTTTAGTATTAGTTGGATTTTCTTCAATTTCTGCTAATTTGGAAACTGTCGATGATTCTTTCTTGAGCATGGCCAGATTTGTTGTACTGGAACCAATTGGATTTGGTGTTAATGGAGTTGTTGGGGTTGGAGGCTCAGAATTACTATTGGTAGCCTTCTTTGATCTTCTTCTGGTTACTGGTTCTCTCCTTTTTCTACCTGTAGCTGTCGTTGTTGTCACGGTTGAACTTGATGCTGATGGAGTTGAATTACCTTTGGTAGCTGGAGATGGTGCACCTGAAGTAGTTGATTTTGTAACTTTCTTAGGAGGAGGCATTTTCTTTGCTTTTTCCTTCTTACCAGTTGTGGTTGACTCTAATTCCTTTTTAGATCCATTGAGCATTTTCTTGTTTTCACTTTCTAACAACATCAGTTGTTTCTGATAGTCTTGCAATGCACTTTGACCAGTTACTAAAGAAGATTCGTTTGATTCTTCATTAATTGTTTGATTAATTAAAGGACTTGGAACATTAGCGGTATTATATTTAGGGTTATTACACATTGGTGAGTTGTGATTACTGACTTCTTTTGAATGTGGTGATTGGCCTAAAGGAGAAGTTTTTTGATATTGATCGTCTAATTTCATTTTTTTATTTGGTGTATTAGATCTTTTTGATGTGTTATTACTAACAGCTAAAGATGGTGCTTTGAACATTGGATTTTGAGGAGTAAATTGTTGTTGTTGTTGTTGTTGTTGTAATTGCTGTTGTCTAAACTGATTCATTTGTGATTGGGCTTGTTGGACTCTAACAAAGGAAGGATTCATTGGCCCATTACCGTTTACCCCCAATTGTGGAACGCCTCTTTTTTGACCAGCAAAAATTGGCGATTGCTGTTGATGTTGTAATGGTTGTTGTTGGTAATATTGCTGAGAATCTTGATTTATTGGTATCTGTTGAAGATGTGGGGACATTTGAGGATGAGGAACAGGACCACCAGCATTATTCATAAAATTATCCATAGAGCCACGGATAACTTGTTGATTATATTGCTGAGAAGGAGCCATACCAGAATTTGAGCCTAACTTCTGGTTATTAATAGGGCCTTGGGGTGTTGGAGGTTGTTGAGATAATATTGGATTTTGTTGAATGTTATTTCTTTGTTGTTGTTGAAGTAACTGTTGTTGCTGCTGGTATTGAAGAAACAACATTTGTTGTTGATATTGTTGTTGTACAGACATTGTTTGTTGTCGAGTATTATCAACAGAGGTTGGACCATAAATTTGAGATTGGCCATTCATACTTTGAGCTTGGAGCTGCAATTGAGCCTGGGCCTGTGCTTGGGCTTGAGAGTGTGCGGAATGGAACGTTGCATTATATAACTCGTGCTCTTTATGTTGTCTTAATAATTGTAATTGATAGTAATGTTGAGCATTTTCTGAACCACCTCTATGAGTTCTAGCGTTGAAAACATCCCAAAAAATCTGCCACCATTCATAAAGAAACCCTTGAGGAGCGTCCAATGAGATCGCCAATGGTAACAAATCTTTTTGTTGGGGTCTTTTGACAGATTTTGTAGTTGGTGGACCCATAGGAATATCAGCTTCTTTGATGAAACTTTGACCTGTCTTTGGAAGGGAGGATTTGATCAAAAAATCGTAAACATAGGCGTTTAAAAGCTGTTTCGAATTAGTAGCCTTGAGATCATTGACGCACTGAGACGAGGGCGTGTCAGCAGGCATATTGAGCTGAGGGTCTTAGCAGTTGGATTTGTTTAAACGTCCTGAAAACGTGAAACTAGTTTTTTCTATGGGCCTTGACGTTTTTGTATCTTTTTTTTTGACTTTCTATCACATTTTTTTCTTTTTGACCACAATTTCTAGTCTCGTTTTGGGACTAATAATTTCTTTTCATGGGTGAACCAGAAAATTACTCAAGTCACGACTACTTGTAACTGATGAGTGCTTATACGTTTTCAATATATAAGTTCATCCACTGTATTGACACTGTAGTGTATACATATAAAGACTATATAGGTCTAACTGATATTGCTCTTTTAAGATTGATTTATAAGGCGATGCTAACCGATCTTTTGATGTATAAATTTACGGATTGATGTTAGTGTCAAATTCCTATAATAACAATACAATTAGGATTTGTAACTTCACAACAGACATGAAAGATGTGTATCTGGTTGTACAGAGTACGTGGTTATTATAATTGTATATTCACAGTATGTACACAATCACATATAGTTCTAAGTGAGTAGACTCTAGCTAGTCTCTCAACTTGAAATTTGAGACAATAGAAGTGCTAGTTCCTTATAATATTTTTTCTAGATGATAGATAACCTCCGCAAACGAAGGCCGGAATAGGATTATAAGATTATTGAATGGTCTTAATGGCAGTTTTCTCAGCCTAAGATGTTCTGGGTAATTGAAAAAGTTGTTTAAGCCCAATCTTCAGAACACACTTTTGAAAAGAACTTTGGAATATGAGAGTACTATCAAGGTCGGATTAATTATATCATGATATTTCGCAGAATTTTGCAGAGTTATTTGACAGGCGAAATGTCCTGAAAATTAATTTTGTGCGCACTGATAGATTCAACCTAATCTGTGGACAATGGACATCAAAAACTATAATTAATTGATCTCTCATTGAGATGGGAGATTTAGTTAATGTAAATCTAAGACAACAATCAACTTGATATACACAATTGTACATAGTTTGGTTCTCTTGAAATACACAAAGAAGTTCTATTATAGCTTCCACCATTATGATGTCGAGTCCACTAATTAATTTCAAGGAGACTTTTTTACAGTTTTGTTCTGACTTCAATTGGTCGAAAAGTGGTAATTTTACCCAACCATCTCAAGAAAACTGATTGGTTATCAATTTGAAAATTGAAATCAGAGAATCACGTCTTTCAAATAACTCGAGTGACGATTCACGAATCGTACAAGATTAAACCTGACTCGCAAATCAACCTCTAGGATCTTATTATTTGTTGAAACCTGACACACAATATTATTATTCGTTAATATTATTTGGACCTTCGAGCCTCGAGGTAAATTAATTGGAGTGCCCACTGCCCAGGCCCCAGTATACACTGTACAGCTTGGTGCTTCTTCCACCACTGTAAATTAATAAACTTCAAACTTCAATGATTTCTACGAATTCAAAGTTTTCTTTGTCCAAGCAAGACGAGTTGATTTATTGATCGCAAATTGCAATCTAAGTTTTACCTGTATATCTATTGTGATCCAAAGATCCAATTCGAGTAAAACGTTGACGTATAGGCTATAACTCTCGATACTTAATAATTGATTTGTATTGTTTCTTTCTTCTTTCTACTGCAGGCACTAGTCCCGGGCCCTGGTTCAACTGACGGGAATTTTTTCAAGACCCAAATAGTTTTTCCGATACTCAGAAAAAAGAAAGAGTTACCCAGATTTGAAATTTCATACAATCATTTTACAATCATTTTGACTGTCAATTCTTCATAAAATTTGATACTATTAGTATATATCATAAGACATCGTTGAAAACTAATTTGGTGGTGTTTAATTGTGCTATTTTAGTAACATCTTTCAGAGTTAATAAACCAATAAATTCTCCATTTTCAACAAATAAAACGAATCTTGGTTTTAATTTGAAAAATATTTCAATTAATGTTGGTAATTCTAAGTTAGGACTCAAGGTTAAATAATTCCTTTCAACCATTGAGGTCAAGTCAATAGTATCATCATCTAATGATTGTTGTTTAATCAATGAAATAGGTTTATGTGAATCATAATTTTCTGAACTCTTTAACAGAATTAACTTATCCTTCAAATCATCTAATGAGATCCATCCAATTAACGATGGATTTCTATGGGATTTTAATAGAGGTAAACCTTGATATTGTAACTCTACCAACTTTTCAAGATCTTTCAATTTCAATATAGAATCATCCAGATATATAACAGTTAATTCATCATCCTTCAAATGTTTTATGAATCTATCAACTTTGATAACAGGTAATTGCTTATTAACCTCTTTCAAATATGGATAATTCAAAAACTGAATCCATAAATCATAACAGTTATATTCAGTTAATAAATCACTAACTAATCTCGCTATTAAAACAGTAATCATGATTGGTAAAACATATGTCAAAGCACCAGTCAATTCAAAAACGGTCACAACCACCCAAACAGTCATTTTAGTAACACCTGTTAGAAAAGCAGCTGATCCAACAACAGCATAAGCTCCTGGTGAAATACACAGTTCTTTAGAATTACTGCACAAATCAGTTAAATATGGACTTGACTGTTGAATCTTTTCAATTAATATACCCAGTAATCTACCAAACACTCCACCAATGACCAATGAGGGCATTAAAATACCAGCAGGAATTATGGTACCGAAAGTGTAAGCTGTTAAAAAAACACCAGTTATTCCGGTTAAAACTAATAGAAATATTGATGATTTATCTTCATCAGAACATAAACCTGAAAAAGAACCAACACTTTCTGAATTACAATCTTGATATAAAACCCCAATCAAACTAGAAAGTGGTAGTCTTGGGAAAACTAAAGGATATGTGACCAATGAAGTAACGACTGATAATACTAAAATTTCTAAGACTTCATAATTTGGACCTTTTGGTATTATATAAGTGGATCTAAAATCAGCGAATGTAAGATTCAACTTATTGAATAAATTTCCATAACATCCACCCAATATACCTAAAAGCACAAATCCAATCAATTCAAAACTCAACCATTGGTTTTCCATTGTAACATACGCTTCAATTCCATCTTTAAATGAGTTCAAAGTAACGATACCAACCATTGAACAAACAAATGAAGTCCACATTTTATCTGAAGGATTGAAATATGAGCTTAATTGTTCTAGTGTAAATAAAACTCCACCAATTGGCGTGTTGAAAGCAACAGCAATACCAGCAGCTGATGCGGCAACTAAAATCTCTCTTTTTTTAGCTTCATTTTCATTCCAAGTTGGGAAAAATTTAACAAAGAGCATACTAGCAGCACATGATATATGAACTAACGGGCCTTCTTTACCAACCCAAGCACCTGAACTAACCATTAATAACAAACCAAGCCATTTAACTATCAATAATCTTGTTGTTAAAAAATCTTTCAACACTAAACCATTAACAACTGCTTTAACTTCAGCAATTCCTGAGTTTCTAACAAATTTAGTATCTTTAACAATAATTGAAGCAATAAATGCCAACATCAATGAAGTTATCCAAAATAGAGTATATTTATACAGAGAGGATCCAACTCCATTTAAACCAATAACATCACCCCAACTTCTCCAACTTTCACAAGTCTCACCGTTAACACAACATGAGTTATAATTACTCAAGAAATTATTCGAACAATAACCTCTTTTCAAATCACTTAACCATTTATATGAATAATCTAATAATGCAGTGGAACTACCAATCAGTAACCCTGTAGATGCCAATATCAACCATCTAGACGATTGCCGTAGCCATAAATCCCATTTTGGTAGAATTGAGCTGCTCATTTCGGAGTAGCTGCTAGCTCTTTCATATTCATGAGTCCAGTCAATGGAATGCAGATTCTTGTAAGATTTAGAAGACAGAGGACGTTCTCTTGGTTGATGAAACTGGTTATTTGTTTCATTCTCATTAAATTGAAGAATGGGTACGCCATCAAGAGAGTCAGCCGACTGATCCAAGCTTTTAGACATAGATCAAGTAAATCGCTAAAGCCTTGAAGTTATAAGTACAATTAACTAAAAAACGAAAAAAAACAAAAAAAAAAATAATAGTAAACAACAAATTATCAAGAGTTTATTCAAAATTGGAATTCAATCCATTTAATTTCATTTTTAGAAGTCTTTCCAGTAATCAGACGTTGAGCTTTACACATAAATCATGTCTTTTTACAGCAAACCGCAAGCTAGCAATCCTTCAGTGATTGCAACTGATGCTGATCTAGCCAACGATATCATAGTCCAAAATCCTCCAGAAGATTCAATTTCAGACATTTCATTCTCTCCTCAGGCTGATATATTCTCAGTTGCTTCATGGGACAACAAAGTTCGTATTTATGAAGTCTCTCAAACAGGTCAAACTGAAGGTAGAGCATTATATGAACATGGAGGTCCAGTATTGACTACAAGATGGACTTCAGATGGTACTAAAGTGATAAGTGGTGGTCTTGATAAACAAGTCAAATTGTACGATGTTCAAAGTGGGCAAGCCCAACAAATTGGTCAACATGATGCAGCTGTCAAAGCAGTTAGATTTGTTCAATGTGGTCCATCCAACACACAAGTTGTTGTTAGTGGTTCATGGGATAAAACGTTAAGATATTGGGATACAAGACAACAACAACCTATAAGTACCATACAGTTATCTGAACGTGTGTATGCAATGGATACCTCACAAAGAATTTTAGTCGTTGGTACTGCAGAAAGACATGTCGCAATTATCGACCTAAATAATCCTCAACAAATTTTCAAAAGTTTGATGTCCCCATTGAAATGGCAAACCAGATCAATCGCTTGCTACCAACAAGGTAATGGGTACGCGTTAGGTTCTATTGAGGGCCGTTGTGCATTCCAATACGTTGATGACGCAGAACAAAGTAAAGCTGGGTTTACATTCAAATGTCATCGTCAATCAGAAACTAAAGCAGGACGTACTGAAAACCATATATACTCCATCAATGCAATGGCTGCACACCCAGTCCATGGCACACTAGCTACTGCTGGTTCTGATGGTACATTCCACTTCTGGGACAAAGATGCCAAACATAGATTAAAAGGTTTCCCAGCATTAGGTGGGTCCATCTCATCGGTTGCTTTCAACAGAACTGGTACCATTTTCGCTGTTGCTGTTTCCTACGACTGGTCCAAGGGGTACCAGTTCAACACCCCACAGTATCCAACCATTATCAGATTACATCCAACGAAAGACGAGGAAGTTTTGCAGAGAAGTAAAAGACGTTAATAAAATGTTTCTATAATCGTCCGAAAGCGGAAATATTCGCGTATTTTCTTTCTTTTGCAAGTAGAAAAGTGACAAATTTTGGCTAAAATTCCTGTAAAATTCAGTTTTATTAACAATCTTCGTTCTCCTTAAACGACTAAATTAATCATGACGACTGTCTGGAATAGTCAACTTCAGTTGGAATCTTCACCTTCTGCTAGTGTCTACCCTTTGGCTTTTGCTGACCAATTCGATGGTGAGTATAACTTTTTTTTTTAATTTCTGACACATTATATCCTGGGGGTTGAACTGAACGCCAGAATTAGAAGACTATTTTAATTAGTATAATAGTTCCCTATAATAAAATCTGAGATCGACTACTAACTAGTATACAAGAAATCGAAAAGGCCTTGTTTGAGTTTCGTTACAGAAAACAGAACCAACAGTATTATAGTTCCAACAGCCATCATGAACCAAACCGTTATCAAAAAAACCATAAATCAAACACTAGATACAAATCTAGTCAAACTATGAATACTAACAAGAACACTTCTCATGGTTATCATCGTCAGTCTTTTGGAAACAGGTTCAACTATCAACCTTCCACCAACCTTATTGCCCCTCATTCTCAAAACCATCATCTTCCTGAACCATCAACAGTTTCACTTTCCCCTGATGTTTTAACTGGTTTCAGCTCAAGATCAAACACTCTAGTCTCAAACAACCAAGTTTCTAATAGTTATGGTCTGACTTCAAGCTCACCAGATAGTTTTACTGAACTAAGTCTAGGTAATTCAATGTTATCACTTTCCCTCATCAGTTCAACTTCATCATATTCATCAACCGAGTATGACTTTGTGAAACAGAAGGTCGTTTCTCCTGAAATAGTTCCCTTCGATATGAATTCTCACTCCTTAACAGTTCCTGTTGATGGTGAAAATGTCAAATATGGTATCAAGGAAAATTCTAAGTTTGTTAATGGTAAAACTGAGAAAACTTCAGGATGGTTAAACATCTGGGGAACTGATATGTCTGTATGGGGATAGATTACTTTGTTTGTGTTTAATTTGTTTTTATTAAACACTTTGTATTTTGATTTATTTATTTTTTTGATTTATTTTATTTGATGCAATTTTTTAGTGTTATATTTTTATTGTGTTTTATTCAAAGAGAAAAAAAGAGAAAAAAGTTTATGGTTTTAGTGTGTTGTGTTAGGTGCTCATATATGTTTAATTTATTCAAGTTTAAAAGGGAGGGGTGTCATTTTTTTTTATGTTAGTGTCAATTTGTCTTTTTCAAGATATGAGTTTTGGGTCATTGAGTTGTAAATATTTATTATGGTTAATACTGTGTTTTTTGCATGTCTTTTGATGGTTCATGTCTAAACTGGCTTGAATTCAAGGGTTTTCATGTGCATTTGTCCACTGTTGAGGGTTTCCATCACGATAAGTTTCTTGTTAGGCTTTTTTGTGTGATTACTTTGAGACTGTTCATGGAGTGTTATTTTATATTTTTTTTACCTATTATTATTATGATTGTTTTTTAGTTGTGAATTAGTGAATTAACAAAGATTTTGTTTTAGTTTTTTTTTTGTACACACTTCTCAATCATTACATTCTGTCATACTCTATATCAAATCACTGAAAATATTTATATTGTATGTACATTTGGAGTTGATTTCGACTAAACACACGTATATTAGAAATAGTACAATTCTCAACCAAGTTTAGGAAATTTTAAATCAAAAGATGGCGACTCTTTAGACGCTTCACCGTTATTTGATTTTGCCTGTTTCATTTGACGTTTTGGAGTTTTGAAAAGTTTTCTACTTGGTATTCTTGGACCAGAAGATCTGTTTCTTTTTAAATGCGGTCTTGATACAGAAATAGAGGCACCAACACTTGGTTTTCTTTTTCTGTTATAATTTATAACTGGAGTTTTTCCAATCGAACCAAGATCATCTTCTTCAATGTCACTGTTAATATCTTGTAGATGTTCAGGCTCCGTGGTCAATCTATAATTATGTTGAGAATTTTGGTTTCTTGTCAAAAAGGAATTCTCATTTCGATTAACAGAAGGGCCAACTAACAAAGATGTATCATCTGGATCAAATATTCTGGTGACACCTTCATTATCTTTACAGTTGATTGTAAGATCTTCTAACATACTAGTATCAATTATTTCTTCCATGCTTGAATCTGAAAATTCACCACCAATTTGAAACATCGGTCCACCCATTAAATCTTTACGTTTTGTTGGAGGACTGAGATTTCTTCGTAGATCTGAACTCCTTGCCAAATCTCGTGGATATGAATCAATAGTTAACCTTCTACCTCTGGTTTCTGAAACCCATGGGTTATCTACTTCTGATGATCTAGTTGTTGAAGAATCTGATTTATGATTTCCGGTACCATCTTGTATGAACAACTCTTTTAATCTGATATTTTGGAAAACATGAGCTTCTAATTCTTGATATTGTGGGTGGTCTAGATTTGGAAGTACTGCTGACTGTTGTTCGGTATGGCGTTGAAGATTTTGACTATTCAAAGAAGAAGAAGCTGAGTGACTGGGTTCCATTTGTACTATCTTTTTCATTAATTATATTAAGATAAAAAAATTCCAAAAGTCAATGACAATGATTATCGGGAGGTAATACAATAAATAAGTACAAATTTCATATTCAATACATTTCCTATATATACAAAAACAAAAAAACCACAAACACAAAATTTTGTCACAAAAACGTATCAGGACCTCGGAACTAATAGATCTCACCGGAACTGAGTCAAAAAAATAATCCAAACACCAACTTTTTGCTCAAAAAATTATTCAAAGAATCGTAAACAAAACAAAATGAATTGGAATCAAATCAAGTTTAAAAGAATCTTTATTAAGGAGTAAATCTGAACTGAACCTAATTCATTTCTAAAGCAGGACAGTGGAAATCGAATAAAAACGATGTCTAAACTCTCAACACCTTACAGAGGAAGGCTTTTTGAAGCAGGGACCGCAAATGCGTTTGTTCCTTCAACAGCTAATACGATCCCTTTTAATGTTCAAGATTCACTTCGAGTTCCAGGTATTGACATGGCTGATCAATTGGAAGCAGCGTCTAAATTTGTTGACGCCTCTTTACTGAAGGATAAAACAACGCCAATTTTAGATGACAGCTCATTTCATGGGAAAGCTGTTGATTATAATTTTGGAACAGAAGCAGAAAAATTAGGTGCATATCATCCTTTTGATAGAACTGAAATGATCAGTATTCCAGATGATATTTTAGAACAGTATAATCATGTTGAAACTTATAGTGATATGGGTATTTTTGCTGACATTTTAAGAGCTTGGATTATTATCGATAATAAACTTATTTTATGGAATTTATCCAAAATTTCAGAATTTCAAACCTTTGATGATATAAAACAAACAATCAGAAAAGTTGAATTAGTTCAACCGAAAGCTGGTGTTTTTGCCGAATCAATCAATTATTTGTTGATTCTTGCTACTACCATGGATATTCATATTTTAGCAGTTTCTTATAAAAACAATGAATTAGAAATTTTTAATGCAGGTATGACAGTTCCAACTAGTGGTTTAAATGTTAACTCTTTCACTACTTATGCAAAAACTGGACAAGTTTTCTTCACTGGTTCAAGTGATGGTTTAAATATTTGGGAATTACAATATTCAAATTCAGAAGATTGGTTCAATAAAAAATGTTATAAACGTTGTTTAACAAGAACAACAGTTTCAAGTGTCATTCCAGGAAGTTCATTATTAAATAGCGTTGTTACTTATTTCAGTGAAGATGATCCAAATGAAAAAATTTTACAAACTGAAGTTGATAATAGTAGAGGTATTTTATATACTTTATCAGATAAATCTATCATAAGAGCTTATAAGATCTTGAAATCAGGATCAATTGATGATCCAAGAATTGTTAGGCCAGTTGATATCTCAACGTATGCAAAAACTTCTAGTGCCAAAGCCTCTCCATTATTGTCAAGTAAATATCTGAAAATCGTTAGCTTGAATGTTGTCTCAAGATTTGAAAACGAAGATTTGTTTTTGGTTGCAATTACAGTTGGTGGTTGTCGATTATACTTGAATGGCTCATTCTCATCATATTCAGTAGGTGCTTTAAGACTAGAAAGTGTCAAATTCCCTCCTGCCAAAATCACTGAAGAAGAAATTACAATTGAACAAATGAAATATAAAGAACAAGAAGCTTCTAAATCAAATAGTGACTCACTATTCAATACAACTAAGACAGATCGTAATGAATTACCAACGATGTTAACATATCAAAAAAAATCTGGGTTGTTGTTAGAAACAAAATCATCGTCGAAGATCATTTCACCAGGTATTTTCTTTAATGTTGTTGAAAAAAAAGATATGAAGGACCATAAATTATTTGTCTCAGTTCCAGACTATGGTGTGTTAAAGTATCATGAAAAATATACTGAAAATGCAGCATTTTTAGAATCATTTGGCAAGATCCATCAAATTGTTCCCTTATCAAGAAGTTTCAATGCCACTGATAGACCACAAGGTTATGCTAATGAATTTGCAACTCAATATTCCGAAGGATCCTTCGAAGTCGCAGTATTAACCAATTCATCACTACAGATCTATAGATATAGAACACCAGATTTAGTGTTTGAAGATTTAGTTGAAAATTTCACATCATTTGTTTCAAATTATGGTCCTTTAGAAGCAGCATCAACTGCATTATATGTTACCTGCAAATACAATATCCCAAAAGTTATTAGAACCAATGCATTTGGTTTTTTCACTTTAGGTATACCAAATCTAGTTGAATTCAGACCAAGATACAACCAAAATAAATCGAAGTCATTAATTTCCCTGGCATTGAGCTCAAACAAAGCTGATCCAGCTTTATCTTTTGATAATGTTGTTTTAAGTCCTAGATTTTATGGTACAGTTACATTAGTTGGTAGATTATTCCGTGAAATCTGGGATGACAAAGTTTTCAATCTTTGTGAAGGTATCAAATACGATAAAACTGGTACATTAACTAAAGAATCAATTTTTGAAAATGAATTTTTAGAATCAATCAATATTGATCAAAATAAGATCGAATTTTATTTGAGTTCAATCTCAGTTTTGAACGAATTTTTCCAAACTTATGGTAATTCAATTGCATGTTTTGTTCCAAATAATTTTCAATCGAATACGGATAAATTCGAAGAATTTGCAAATCAATCAGAAAATATTGCAATCAATTCTATAATTAGATTAATCATTTCAATCAAAGAAGCATTATCATTTTTAATTGTTTTGATTAAAGAAAGTGATAAAATTTCAAAATTAAAGGATATTTTCAAGAACATTTCATTTGATATACAATTATCATTATCAAAATTGAAATTTAAAGATCTATTCGCACCAAATGAATCATCTAAAAACTCAATCAAAGAAATTTTATCTTCAGTCATTAACAGAAGTATGTCGAGAGGTGAATCAATTGAGTATATTGCTAAAGGCTTACAAGAAAGATGTGGAACTTTTTGTTCTACAGATGACGTTATTGGATTTAGAGCTATTGAACATTTAAGAAAAGCTAAAGAATTGGGCGCTAAAGATCAAGAAGGTATTAATTATTATCTAAATAGAGCCATTGAATTATTTCAAGTAATTAATAATAACATCACATTAGAAAAATTGAAAGAATCAATTGAAATTATGATTTCATTAAATGAATTTCCAAAAGCTATCAAATTCGCATTAAGCATTTCATCAGGTATTGATCCAGGCAATCTAGCATCACAATTTGTTGCAGATGGGAGATTAAATAATGATGAACGTGAAAAATATTACATTAAAAGACATGAAATTTTTGAAATTGTTTTCCAATTGTTAATTGAAGTTGATAAATTAGCACTAGAAAATTCAATAATTAAAGATGAAACACAGATTAATTATATTGAAATAAGAAATGAATCATATGAAGTTGCACTAAAATTTGAAGATTCATTATTTCAATTTGAGCTATACGAATGGTTTATCGCGCAAGATGCAAGTGAAAAATTATTAGAAATTGATACAAACTATATTTTAAAATTCTTGGAAGAAAAATCTCAAAAATCTTTAATAATATCAGATTTGTTATGGATTTATCAATCAAAGAAGAATAATTATTATGAAGCTGCTTTGATTTCATACAATTTAGCATTAAGTAATTTTGAAATTTCATTAACTCAAAGAAATGAATATTTATCAAGAGCCATAGGGTTCTGTAATTGCATTACTCTACCAAGTAAAAGACAAGAAATTGTTGAATTGTCTAAAGTTATTGAAGAAGTGTTTGAAGCATCTAATATTCAATATGATTTATTAATTGAAATTAGTAATGATGACAATATTGAAATTCAAGCTAAAAATGAATTAATTGAATCATTGAATGGCAACATCTTAACAGTTAGTGAACTATTCAATGACTTTGCAACGGTTTTAAGATATCATGAAATTATATTACAGATCTTCAAGATTTCAGATTTTAGGAATTCAGAAGAAATTTTATCAAGATATATTGAGTTTTTCCAAGATTATCAACATGACAAGAACTTATTAATTTCCAAGCTAATTAACGTTGGTAAAAAATTATCAAATTCTGAATTTGTTTTACCAACAAATGAATTGATTCCAATGTTATTAAACATTTTCCAAGATGAAGGATATCCAATAATTGAAGGAGAAATCAGTAAAATATTTATTGAAATTGGTATAAGCTTTGATAAATTATATCATATTTTAAAAGATTTAACTGATTTAAAAGATTTAAATAATGAATTCTATTCAAATGAATTAAAGGAATTAATCAAAATTTGGTATAAGGAAGATTTAAAAGTTCGTGAAATCTTACAAATAGATAACTTGGATAAAATTGATTTAGATAACATTCATAAGTTGATTATTAAAACTGGCGATGTTTTATAGTGTATAATAAGACAACAATTGTTTACAACAATCCTGTAGTGTTTTTACCTGCAAGTAAATTATTGCCTTCTCCTTACTCATGGTGTGTGGATGTGTCAAAATTACATAGTTGTGCATATCTTTTGAACCGAGGTAGATGTAATTATTGTGGGTTAATGTCATTTTCTTCAAAGGTGCCTTGACATGAAGTTAATGGTGATTAATAATGGCAACTATTGTCTAGATTTGATTTATATGTTTGATTTTTATAAGAAACTAGGCTTTATTATAAAGCGACGTTTGGAATCGTTCAGAGAGGATACGATAGATAAGAATCGGCAAGTCAAAGCAGAAGACCGAACAATTGTAAGATAAAGAGAGCAACAGTTGAACAACAATTGATTGAGTAAATACGCACCATTAAACCACTAGGCATACTAGGACACAATAAATAATCACAATTACAACATCAAGAACTGAAAAAATCCATCATATAAAATTGTATGTGAAAAACTCCTCTTTCGTTTTTAGTTGCTTAATCCGGCTAAACGATGAGCAACAAATTCTGGACTTAAAACTGATGACAAAATTCAATTTCTAATTGGTTCAGAGAATACTCCACATTATCAGAAATGTATAAATAGTCTATGATTCCTTTGAATTGATTTCGTTGCCTCTCAATCCCCTGAAATTAACAGTAGTATAAACAATCGTCATGTCTGATAATAACGAAAAACCAACTATGACAACTTCTCAAGGTTATCCATTACCAAACCCATTTGAAACCCAAAGAGTTGGTAAACATGGTCCTTTACTACTACAAGACTTCAACTTGATTGATTCATTAGCTCATTTCGATAGAGAACGTATCCCAGAAAGAGTCGTTCACGCAAAAGGTTCTGGTGCTTTTGGTTATTTTGAAGTCACTGACGATGTCACTGATATCGTTGGTTCTGGTTTCTTAGACACTGTCGGTAAAAAGACTAAAGCATTAGTTAGATTTTCCACTGTTGGTGGTGAAAAAGGTTCTGCTGATGCCGCTAGAGATCCAAGAGGTTTCGCTATCAAACTTTACACTGAAGAAGGTAATCTAGATTGGGTTTACAATAACACTCCAGTTTTCTTCTTAAGAGATCCAATTAAATTCCCACATTTTATTCATACTCAAAAGAGAAACCCACAAACTAATCTAAAAGATGCCAACATGTTCTGGGATTATTTAATTCAAAACCAGGAAGCTATCCATCAATTTATGATTTTGTTCTCTGATCGTGGTACTCCAGCTGATTACAGACACATGAATGGTTATTCTGGTCATGCTTATAAATGGGCTAACAAAAATGGTGAATGGGTTTACGTTCAAGTTCATCTCAAAACTGATCAAGGTATCAAAAATATGAATAATGAGGAAGCTCATGACAAAACTGCTGATAATCCAGATCATGCTCAAGAAGATTTATTCAATTCAATTGCTAATGGTGAATACCCATCATGGACTGTATATATTCAAACAATGACACAAGCTGAAGCTGAAAAAGTCCCATTCTCTGTCTTTGATTTGACTAAAATTTGGCCACAAAGTCAATTCCCATTAAGACGTATTGGTAAATTAGTTTTGAATGAAAACCCTCAAAATTATTTTGCTGAAATTGAACAGGCTGCGTTCTCACCATCACATACAGTTCCTTATCAAGAACCTTCAGCTGATCCAGTTTTACAATCTAGATTATTTTCTTATCCAGATACTCATCGTCATCGTTTAGGTACAAATTATGCTCAAATCCCAGTCAATTGTCCTTATGCTAAAACATTTAACCCAATTTTAAGAGATGGTGGTATGGTTGTCAATGGTAATTATGGTGCTGCTCCAAACTATATGTCAAGTTTAGAAACTTCACCTAAATTAACTCCACTAGCTAATGTAAACTATCAAAAAAACCAAGAATACTGGCAAGGTCCAGCCGAACCATTCCATTGGGCTGTTGAAGGTGAAATTGATTACGATAATGCTAGAGCTCTATATCAAAAAGTCTTGTCTAAACAACCTGGTCAACAAAAAAATCTAGCTCATAACATCTCAGTTCATTTAAAAGGTGCTATTCCACTTATCCAAGATCGCGTTTTTGAATTAATGGCTAAAGTTGATCCAAGATTAGGTGAAGATGTTAAAAGTGAAACACTATCTTTAAGTCCAAGAGACGATGCTGCTACTGGCAAGTGTCCATTTAACCGCACTAAATTATAACTGATTATAATTTTGTCTATAGTTCTATTTATTTGTATATTTTGTTTACTCGATGCTTTTTACGTTTTGATATTTGGTTCTTTGGTAGGAAATTATTTAAAATAACAATCTACTTTATCGATCTTAACCTAGATATACTATATAGCTTTGGACATTGTTCCTGTTTTACCCCACGGGCTAGCGTCCAAGTTAATATTATTGTAATTATCATGGACCAGCCAAATTACATCTTATGTTCATATTGAAATATAGTATTACGTCATTACGCATTAAGTAAGTGTATTACGTAATCATTGATGCCAGTTACGAGCCCTTCTGGACTACTTAGTACTCACTTCTCTAAGGAAACTACAGTAGTTGATAAGTTGAAGTCATAGATCATAGATTCAATATCAATCAATTAAATACCTAAATAAGCACCCAAAGACATACTTATCGACTCTCAAAGGGAAGAATATTACAATGAGGTATAATATCCTCTCTTTTTCAACATTCTTCACTCTTTCGATAAACTCTATTATAGCAACAAGCATTCACTCTGAGGGCTATTGTTCTATTTATGATAATTGTGGTAAAAGATCCGTTTTTGGATCTGTTTTACCTTGTTCTGTTGATGGTGTTAAAGCAAGTACAGCGACAGACGACCAACTTGATGCAATTTCACAAATCTGTGGGATTGAATGGTTGAATACAAATGAAATATGTTGTACAACTGAACAGATTAGTTCATTAAGAGAAAATTTAAAAAAGGCAGATGCTTTGATATCATCATGTCCAGCATGTCTTAAAAACTTTAGAAACGTTTTTTGTCAATTCACCTGCTCTCCAAATCAATCTAGCTTCATTAATGTCACTAAAAGTTCCAATTCAATAGATAAGGGTTTAAAAGTCGTTAATGAAGTAGAATACTTCATCGATTCTTCAATGGCTGAACAGTTGTATGAATCTTGTAAAAACATCAAGTTTGGTGCAACTAATGGCTTTGCAATGGATTTATTTGGTGGAGGTGCTACAAATTACAAAGACTTTCTGAAATTTCTGGGTGATGAAAAGCCATTATTGGGTGGTTCGCCATTTCAAATCAATTTCAAATACAATAATCATAATGAAACCATATCCAATGATTTGAAGCATTTGAATTCAGCAGTTTATCCATGTGATGATCCAGTTTACAAATGTTCTTGTTCAGATTGTCCAGATAGATGCCCCCCTTTAGAGAATGTCACTAATTCAACCTGTAAGATAGGTATCATTTCATGTTTTTCATTCACAGTCATTATGATATATATTGTACTAGGTTTGATCTCGGTATTTTATTTATACTGGGCACAAAAGTCAAATAGAGTGCAATTATTAGAAGATTCAACGTATCAAATTCATTCAGAATCTATTTTAGAATTACCAGATTCCTTAAGGCATGAAGCATATTCATTGAACAACTTATTAGAAAGATGGTTTGGCAAATTAGCATATAATTGTGCAACTTATCCTGCTACAGTTCTATCTCTAACTTTTTTGATAACTGGCCTACTATCTTCAGGAATTTATTTTAATGGTCAATTAGAAACAAATCCAATTGATCTTTGGGTTAGCTCAAATGATCCAAGTTATAAGGAAAAAATATATTTCGATGAGAACTTTGGCCCTTTTTACAGAACAGAACAAATTTTTATCGTTTCTACGGATGATCAACCTGTCTTAACTAATGAGGTTGTTAAATGGTGGTCAAAGACTGAACAAGAGATTGTGAATTTCAAAACTGATGATGATGATGCCCTGAATTATGATTCATTATGCTTCAAACCAACACCTGATTCCACATGTGTTTTAGAATCATTCACTCAATATTTCGATAATAGTATTCCTTGGAATTGGCAAAAGGCATTGAAAGAATGTGCTGATACTCCCGTTAACTGTTTACCAACATTTGGTCAGCCTTTGAAAAAAGAGCTGTTGTTTGGTGGCTATGATGAAACAACTGGTGATGTTTTGACCTCAAAGGCAATAGTCATCACATTTCTATTAAACAATAGTGAAAATAAAAGTAGAATTGCACAAGCTACAAAATGGGAAAATAAATTAGAAAGTTATCTATTGAATTTAAAACTACCTAAAAACATAAGAATTAGTTTCAATACTGAACCTTCATTAGAAGCAGAATTAAATAAATCCACCAATGCAGATGCAACAATTGTCATCGTCTCATATCTAGTAATGTTCTTATATGCTTCAATTTCATTAAGTGGGTCTTTTAATCTACTAAAAACAAGGTTTTCTTTAGGTTTATCAGGTATTGTTATTGTTTTGCTTTCAGTCACTTCATCAGCAGGATTTTTCTCGTTTATTGGTGTTAAATCAACTTTGATTATTGCTGAAGTTATTCCATTTTTAATTCTTGCAGTTGGTGTTGATAATATATTTTTAATAACTCATGAATTAAAAACAATCAATTTTTCATACCCTAATGAGGCGATATCTATCAGAATTTCAAAAGCTGTGGGAAGAATGGGTCCATCTATTTTATTATCATCAACTTCTCAATTTTTTACATTTGCTTTGTCTTCATATGTTTCAATGCCAGCTGTTAGAAATTTTGCATTATATTCAGCTGGAGCAGTTTTATTCAATTCAATCTTGCAATTAACGGCATTTATTTCACTGTTAAGTTTGGATCAAAAAAGGATTGATGATGGTAGGTTTGATTGTTTACCATGTTTAAAGCAACCAAATCATGGAATTCATTTGAATGAATTTGATGAATTTTTCGAAAATGAAAATGAAAAGAATTTCTTTGACAAATTCTTAATCGATTTAACTCCAATTATCTTAAATTCTAAGAAAGTTATAATGTCAGTGTTTTTAATTTGGACTGGTATCTCATTGACATTCTTACCTGGAGTTCAATTGGGTCTTGATCAAAGAATTGCAGTTCCATCAGACTCTTATCTAATTGATTATTTCAATGATATGTACAACTACTTCAATTCTGGTCCTCCTGTTTACTTCATAGTTAAAAATCTAGATATCACCAAGAGGGAGAATCAACAGAAATTATGTGGCAAATTTACAACTTGTGATGAGTTTTCATTATCTAACATACTTGAACAGGAGCGTAAAAGAGAATACATTTCAACTATAGCAGAACCTGTTGCTAACTGGTTAGATGATTATCTAACATTTTTGAACCCTGATTTAGATGATTGTTGTCGATTGAAGAAAAACCAAGATTTCGAAGTCTGTTTACCTCATGCTCCATCAAGACAATGCGAAACGTGTTTCTTCAATAAAACTTGGGAGTATTCGATGGATGGATTTCCAGAAGGTGAAGATTTTATCAAATATTTTAACATTTGGATCAACGCACCACCAGATCCATGTCCAATTGGTGGTAAAGCAGGTTATTCAACAGCTATTAATTATGATAATACTTCAATCATTTCGTCTTCATTTAGAACTTCTCATTCTCCTTTAAGATCTCAAAGTGATTTTATTCAAGCATACAAAGAATCATTACGAATCTTAAAAGAAATCAAAATAAATCTAAATCATAATGATGTTTTTGCATATTCTCCATTTTATATTTTTTTTGTTCAATATAACACCATATTGAAGTTAACATTCTCCTTGATTTCGATAGCATTAGCTTTCATATTCCTGAACTCAAGTACTTTACTAGGTTCATTTAGAGCTGCTTTGGTTTTAATCATTACTGTCACTATGGTTTTGATAAACATTGGTGGTGTCATGTCGATCTGGGGTATTTCATTGAATGCTGTGAGTTTAGTCAATTTAGTGATTTGTGTTGGTTTAGCAGTTGAATTCTGTGTTCATATAACAAGAGCATTTGTTGTTTCTGATAAAGACTCAAGATTGAATAACATTGATTTTAGAGCTTACAATGCAATCACCGGTATAGGGAGTGCTGTATTTGGTGGAATTTGTACAACAAAATTCATTGGTGTTTCAGTTTTAGCGTTCACTCAATCGAAAATTTTTGAGGTTTATTACTTTAGAATGTGGCTATCTTTGGTCATAATAGCTTCTTTACATGCATTGATCTTCCTACCTGTTGCATTGACTATTTCAGGTAGTAAAAGATATGTTTTCAGTGAGAATAGTACAAGTATTGCCGATGGTTTGGATAACCGAATGAATGACATGAGATAATCTTTAATTTATATTCAATAAAATGATGAGACTTTATGTATTTAATTTGTAGTCTTAACTCTTAAGTATAATCAGGCTTTTTTTCGCTATATTTTTTGAAGTGAAAAATTAGTGATATAATCTTTTGATCATAAAATTTTGATCATATAAGAGCCAGGACGCTTTCTTAATCCCACATACATCTGCTCACTGGAATGAGTATCTCAAGAACAATTTCGGAATACTTCACGAAGTGTAAAACAAATGATTGGCTGATACGATCTCCCAGAATTAATTTCAATCCTCTTCCCAACTCAAAAATCCTAGAACTAAATGTTAGTCCAATTAAAGAACCATCAAATTTAATATCTCAAGATGACAGTAAAATAATACAAGAAAACTATCATCTAGTTGGTAAGGGATCAAATTTTGAGAGAAAATTTATTCAAAAACAAATCAAAACCTTAGGAGTACCAAGTTTAAAAAGAGTTCAAAGTATTATAAGAGAACCATACCCTGAACAACAAGCTAAATTTTTGAGTCATGTTGAAAACGTCAACAATTTTTCAGAAGCAAGTCATATTCATGACCAAAATAATGAAGAAACCGTTAGGAAAATAATACAAACATTGACTGAAATCACACCAATACCAGAAACGCCAACATCGTTATCACCAATTGCATTAAATAACCCGGATAAGAAGGTCAGAAAGTTTAGTAGACACGTATATGATGAGATACCACCACTACCAGACTTCAATTTAGGTGCTGATGTTTTTGAAGATTATATTTTTACATTAACTCACTCAACTTTCCATTTTAAGTCATCATCTAAAACAAACGGTATTATTTCCAAGATTCTAATGAATTTATTCCATCCATTGAATTCAGCAACTGCCAAATTAAGAACTTTGGACTCATATAACTCTGTTTTGCATTTCTATAGTATGAAATGGAATATTGCAACTTGCCGTGAATTTTTATTACAAATGAAACTAGAAGATGTTACACCAAGTGTCACAACTTACAATATCATGATAACGAATTTGTTGACATTACAACATATACAGCATGTTTCCAATCCATACATAATATTACTCAATTATCTGACACAAATGAAAGGCAGAGAAATTAAAGCAGATATTGTTACATGGAATTTGGTCTTTAATTTGCTAAGAGACGATGTCAGTAAATCAATGTTGTTGAAAAATAGAGAACTTTTGAATATACCTATTGATAATCACTCTATTAACACGATTCTGAAATATTTGGTGGAGAATAAAGGTTTAGATTCATTCTCGTTATTGAAATTGATCCATAGTTATGATTTTCAAATTGATAGAAGATTACTAGGTATCATAGTTAAAAGGTTGGTCACTGAAAAACATTATGATGCTGTTTTCAAAATACTAGACTTTGTTAAAGATGATTATAAAATCTCTAAAGAACCTCTGAATTTGCTATTAGTTGCATTTTCAAACATAGGAAGGGTTGATTTAGTTATTGCCACAATGAACGTATTCAAGAATAAATATGATGTTGATCCCGATGCCAAAACTTACAATTTAGTGATGAAGTCAATTTCAAGAGCTGTTACTTGGTCGCAAAGCTATCAAGTCTGGAGGGTTTTATATAAGGAAATGCTGGAAGATCTTGATGGCATTATATCAGGTGAGACTTGGATAAAGCAGTTACGTTCTTATTACAAATTTCATAAAAACATTGATGTTGATTTATCAGCTCCGTTGACACCATCTGAAGTCATACTAAAAGATCTTAAATCTAAACTAATTTATGATACAAAAATTCCAATTAAACTTTCTGGTTCCAATCCTGAAGATGTAAAATATAAAGAAGTTGCAGTTCAGTTTGGATACGGTCATGGTGTTGTCAACAAACTCAAGTTTACAGAGAGTAACAGTGAAGCTCAAGAGAAGAAAAAGAAGAAAGCTGCAGGTTATAGAAAAAAAATTAAAATGTTATCAATTCAAAAGGCTATGGTTAAAAGGGTCCCATATGCTGAAAACCCTCATGCAGCACTAGAATCTGAACTTCGTGATAGAAAAATTATCAACTAAATATTTATAAATAGTTAAATGCATTCAAGCATTTAATCTCGAATTAATAACCTAGTCTGAGTCATTATGAATAATTCTGTGTAACTTTTCATGTATTTTTATTCTCTTAATAGCTAATTCGTGGACATCTCTATTGGCTGTATAGATTCAACTGTTTAATAGTCCCAAGTAATACTGGATCTGTGATTGTACATAACGGGTTTACATTATTAATAAACTACCCAAAAATCAATGGCCCTGGGCAGTGAGCTTGCGGTATCGTAAAGACAGTTTTGCCCTCTCATAGTGGATGGCTGGTAAGTTGTAACATTCAAGTTGTTCCAGTTAAAAAAAATTCGCGAATTATGCAAGATATTCAAATCTGGCAGATTTTCGTCTCGATTCGGAACTGTTTGGCCAAAAAGAACCTGGATAATTTTAAAATCGAGAAACTCTTAAGTATAAGTGGATGATCTAGCTTCCACATCATGCATAACTCGATCCAACGCACTACCACTCACAGTGATTCAACAACCCTTCGCAATCAAGTCCATGGTGTCCCTTGCCAGGTTCTGATGAAAATCTACCAGCCATGATGGGAAATCTTATAAATAGAGGATCATGGCCAAATTATTACTCTTGAAAGTCTTATTTGGTTTCTTTCCTTTCCCAATTCACCTACACTCTTTTAAACAATCTCACTATAATATTGATATTAACCCACTTATAACTTTTAAAGTGTTTCATTCGTTTCAATAGCTTTTAAAATAACATTAATCAACTTCACCTTAAGTGGAAATCTTACAACTACAAAACTCATCGAATATTAAATAAAATACTATGGAATTTGCTACCTTTTTTGCTATAATAGCTGCTTTCATCACTTTTGTGTCAGCTGCCTTTGATGCTACTTCAAATGAAAACGTTGTCCTCTATTGGGGTCAAAATTCTGCTGGTTCTCAAAGCTCATTAGCCTCATACTGTCAGAACAATGAAGCTGATATCTTTATTCTATCATTTTTAATCGGCTTTGATGATCCACTAACTCTGAACTTTGCTAATGCCTGTACAACTTCAGGTGCCAATGGTGTTTTACAATGTGACCAAATCGCTGCTGATATTTTAACATGTCAAAACTTGGGTAAAAAAGTTCTTTTATCTTTAGGTGGTGCAGCTGGTTCTTATGGTTTCTCTGATGACACTGAAGCTGAAGAGTTTGCCTTAACTTTATGGAATTACTTTGGTGAAGGTACTACCTCTTCTCGTCCATTTGGAACTTCAGTTGTTGACGGTTTTGATTTTGATATCGAAAACAATAACTCTGTTGGTTATGCCAGTTTAGCTAAAAAATTGAGAGAATATTTTACTAAAGGTTCGAAAGATTATTATCTATCGGCTGCTCCTCAATGTCCATACCCAGATTACAATGTTGGAGATCTTCTAGCTAATGCTGAAATTGATTTTGTTTTCATTCAATTCTACAACAACTACTGTCAACTTAGTGGAACTTCTTTCAACTGGGATACCTGGGTAAACTATGCTGAAAACATTTCTCCAAAAAAAGATGTTAAATTATATTTAGGTTTACCTGCTTCTACGGGTGCTGCTTCCACAGGTTATGTCGATATTGCCACTATCAAAACCACTATCGAATCAATTGGTTCCGGTCTTTCCTTTGGTGGTGTTTCCTTATGGGATGCTTCACAATCAAGTGCCAATCCTGTTGATGGAAAATCATTCGCAGTTGCTATCAAATCCATTTTAGAATCTTTAGAACATGGTGGTTCTTTCGAAGAAATAACTTCTTCTGTTGCTTCTGGTACAACTTCTTCTAGCAATCCTCTTACTTCTACTACTTCCAGTTCTTCTACTTCTACTACTTCCAGTTCATCTTCTTCATTGGCTACTTCATCTACTCAATCTTCTACACCAGTCTCCTCTACTCAAATTTCAGACATAAGTTCTGTCTCAACTGCATCCACTTCGTCTACTTTAACTACCTCATCATCCACTTTAACTACCTCATCTACTTCATCTTTAACTACCTCATCCATTTCATCCACTGTAACTACTTCATCCAGTTTGAATACCTCATCCATTTCATCCACTGTAACTACTTCACCAACTTCAAGTACTTTAACTACATTAGCTACTGAAACTTCAAAATCAAATGATACTCCTACTTCACTTTCGATTCCAACTCTGACATCAACACCAACTGAAGACACCCCATCAATTCCAACCACTACTTCAAAATCTGTTTTGAATTCATTTACTAGTGTTCCGTTTGGTACTAAAACTCAATCACCAACATCAACTACCTTGAGCTCATTCACCACAACTGTTCCAACTACATTAGCCACAAAATATATTACTGGTTCATCATCGTATTCTCAAAGTACATCAACTCGTACTGAAAGCGTTTCAACTATAGTGGCGCCTGTTGTTGTTGTTGGTTCACCATCAAAGACATACATTATTGATTCTCCTATTAGAACAACAATATTGCTAACACCAACTGGTTTCAGTTATTTAACATAATGATTTATATGTACAATTTTGGAATCTTTTCCGCTTTCTTATTTATAAATTTCCTCTTTAATTAAAATATAAGTTTTACTCTACGTTATAGTTACGTGTAGATAGAGAATTGGATGGTTCTCATTGTTTTGTGTATCAATAATTATCTGAGAGATTAAATGGTGTTTTGCAAATTTTGAATTTGTATCATTATTCGTTAAAAGATAGGAAGAATGAATAAACTCTTGCCCTGATTTCAGCAGTTTCTTCATCTTCTTCAAACATTGGTTTCCATTGAACTAAATCAATTTTATCAGTCTTAAATCCATACTCTTTTGCAGTTTCAAAAAATTGTAAATCATCATTCAATAGCCAAGGTCTATGTGGAGAGAAAACAACAATACATTTACCTTCTTTACTCAATAAATCTTGACAAGTTTTCAATAACTTGTGATGTTCTGAATGATTGAAAACTAGATCTGATAAAATAATCAAATCAAATTTCTTTTCTTTATCTTCATTTCTAATTTCTTTAACTAAAGGTTCATAATCGTTACCCCAAATGTAGCCATCAACAACGACACTTCCATTCAAACCTTCAGTGTGATCAATGTTGTATTGAATATTGGAAATTAAATCATTATCTGGATAATCAGTACAAACGACTTTTTTAGCACCATTTAAACCACAAATGATACTTGGTAAAGCAGCAGCAGCACCTAATTCTAAGATACATTTGTCTTTAACCAATTCTTCAGAATGTTTGTCGAGATAATCAGCACTGAATATACCAGCATTCCATAATAAATGTCCCCATAATGGTGATGAACCAATTAACCTTAGATTAATTTCAGAAGGAGTTTTGGAAGTTTTACGTTCATATTTAGCGAAATGAGGCTGACTTTCTGGTTTAAAGTAACCTTCTGGTTCTTGGAATAGATCAACATCGATAGATTCTGAGTCTGACATCTGATGTCTGTATCTTTTTATTTCCTTCAATGAGATGAGATGTTCAGAAAATTTTAAAGGTCAAAACTTTTCCAAACGCAAAAACCCTTCTATGGACTAGGTACAGTACCTTTGAGAGAATTCGACTTATTATGAGTGTATTAGATATTTGGTTTTTGTTCAAAACAGTAAGTTGGGGATCTTACTTATTTCTACAGAACAATACACACCTCTTAACCTAAAAATAGAATAAATTACATTTACAGCGAACAATTCATTAGATGATAGGTCCTAAACATTAATAATAAACACTATGCATTACACATAAAAATGTACAGTAAAATAAATTCCTTGTGGTTTTTGATATCATTTTTATATTTTCTTTTTCTTTTTAAACTAATAATGAACAGCTATTAAAGAATCTATTTAGATGATGGACCTGGGTTAGATTTTCTTTTACCGTTAACTAAGGTGACGTTGACGAATCTTTTAGTGTACAATAAACGTTTGTAAGCTCTACCTTTTGGTTTTTTTGGTTTTTCTTCTTTGTCAACTTTTGGAGTTTGAGATTTAACTTTACCAGCACGAGCTAAGGAACCGTGAACTTTAGCCTGTTTTAATTTGTTAGTATAATTTCATATTGATTGAAACAGTAGGTGATTTGTGAGAACTGGGAAGTTGGGATAACTTGAATTGATAATTAGAATTTTGAGGGAATACATTAGTGTTTCATTTTAACATATACGCTTGTCTAAAGGATGTTTGTTTTGATTGATTGACTATTGCAGCGTACAATATGATACGTTCCTTCATGAATGAAGTCTTCTGATGAATTTCTAACAATTATATACACTTATGATTTATGGCCACACTTGAAATAATTAATTGAATGGTATTTTGCCTGTATTAAGAATATTGAAGTCTAACGTTTTTCTTATTGCAAACATATTTATCTGTGCCTTTATGGGTTCTCACATATCACTCTCGTTGTATATCTCACATACCATTTTGAATGTTGTTTGGTTATATAGAGTCTATCAAAGAAGTGTTGAAGTTCAATTTTGTTTTGTTAATTTTCTTGGACAAACTTTTCGTCTCACTGTGCGCTTAACAAAAAAAAACTTTTCTGTTCTTTAGGCGGGATCTCAGGTTTGATGCTCAGTAAAATGATTACTTTACCCGGGAAAAGATGGTGCGTAAGAATGAGAACGGAAATATGAGAGACGTCACAAGCCCTATTACAAGTCATGTGACTATCAGTATGGAGCCCTATTCTGAACTACATAATACGCTTGCAACACTTGATACTCTCTGTCTATTCGTCTATTCGCCTATGCTCAGCTACCAGAGTGCAGAACGGTTCCCAATACAACAACAGAAATCTGATCAATAGTTAGTACTCCTCTAAATTAGAGTCTAATTTGTTCACTTACTGAAAATACTAGAAACACCAGTATTGAGACTGAAGATCTGGATGCTGGATATTTACCATCTTGTAGCATTTCTTGCACTCTGAAGAATCTACCAGTACCTAGAATCACGCAAACAATAGAGATAGCAATGAATGTTCCTGTAACTGAAGTTAGTGTTGAGTTTTGTGTTCATACGATGAAAGTTGCACTGTTACAGTACTTACCACCAATAGGTTTTCCTGATTTGAGCAAAAATTCAGTCCTACCATCTGTTTGTCTTTCGTCGACCAACTTGAATAGTTGTGTAACACCAACACCAACAGTAGTGAGCCCTAGTGACGTTCTAATCCATGATAAAAATGTTCTTTCGTTGGCCATCTATAATAATGTTAGTACTCACTAATACATATTGAAGTCAAAACACAAGATCACATACATGATCTCTTGCAACTGATCCTTTGTTTTCAAGGATCACTGATCCTATATTTGTGAGATTCCAAAGGTTACCTGGTTTTTTCTCATTGTATTTCTGTAGTATCTCAGTTTGTGTTGGGGGTAGTTGTCTTCCAAGTGGTTGTTCTTGTTCCTGAGATAAACCTTCTTCAAGTATCGATAGTGGCAACGTTGATTCATTATGTTCCGCTATCTGAACGTTAGCTATGGACCTCTTCCGTACTATACCTGGATTGATTTGTTGTTCTTGACTCATTTGGATCACTGAATTGTGGTTTTGGTTTGTGTATATCAGAAATTGAATCCCATACTTCATACTTCTGACACATGCATGTTTACAATAATAATGGTTCGCGCAGTTTAGTTAAGATGATAATGAAGAGAATACAAATATGTGGTTTCAGTGTATGTATTAGAAGTTAGAACTAGTAAGACTGACGAATATACGTCATAAATTTCTAGATAATCTTCGAATACTCTATCTTTAGGAATAGTCATCCATAAGCTCCGAGTACTTCAACAACGAACTTATATGACTAGACATCGAAGCACATATACAATGTACAATGTGGTACATTGGTATATTTCTAGTCAGTTGCTGAGAATTTTGGACACATACACTGAAATAGTTGTATCTTGAATAACTTATTATTTATCAATACGCTTCTTCAGGTAGAAGCTTCTTCTCACCAGTTAACAAATTGATTGCAACTTTAGGATAATGTCTAATGATACCAACAGTACCAGTAGCATCAGGAGCTAGACCTATAGTTCCTACTAATGGAGTGTGGAGAGTCTTATAATGTTGAGTGAAAGTTTGGACATAAATAGTTGGAACAACATCAATTGTATCTCCATCTTCGTCAATGACATCAACCCAAATTATTGTTGGTTGTGGTGGTTCATGTGTAGTTTCTGACTCACCGACAGTTTGTCTTTTAGTGAGCTGAGTGGTGCCCGTGGTGGTGGGATACACTGCAATTGCAAAAGAAATGGAAAGTAACGATAGTAAAGGCAGTAGTTTCATCTGTGATAATAATTGAACCTTGGTATAGTCAAAAGTGACTATGATTGATGAAATACATCTGTATTTATATCTCTAGTAGATTCATTTGCATGAGAACGCTTCAAACAGAAACATATACAGATTTATTCTATACCATTATTTACTTCTCAGTCATTTTATCTGTTTAGTCCACTTTAGCCAGAGTGTTTGCTTAATCAATAAGCTGTTTCTGTTATATATTAAAGTATAGTTTCTAGGCTCAGGTAACCGTTAACAATGTCCTGAGCTTCTAACGATGCAACTACCTCACTGAATATACTAACATTGAATACTAAGATCATCAACTCATCGCGAAATATTTTACCATTTACCAGACATAATTAATGAAGCAATAATCCAAAAAAGACTGGAATAAATCAGAACCTCTCAATGTCTAAAATTGTCGTATTTGGTGGTGCAGGATTCCTAGGTAAGTCACAAACTATCATTACTTGAATTAACTCTTCATTATTATCTCCTCTATTATCTCCTCTAGTTGCAAATATCCTAACATTAATTAAACAGGGAAAAGAATATGTCAATCAGGTGTCAATGCAGGTTTCCAAATAACAGCATTAAGTAGATCTGGAAAGGCTCCCAAGCCACTCAATCACAACGATGCATACTGGATCAATCAAGTGAATTGGAAAAGCGCAGACATCTTCAAACCAGAAACGTATAAAGATGAATTAAAAGATGCTGATAGTGTTGTTCATTCAATTGGAATATTACTAGAAAATACAAACTATAAAAAAGCCATCAATTCTAACTCCTCAATCTTAAGTGAATTCACTAATCTTGTCAAATCATCTAATCCAATGACCAAAAATTCATTCAATACTTACGACAGTGTTAATAGAGATTCTGCTATTCTGTTAGCTGAAACTTTCAAAGATAATACTGAAAAGAAAAATCCATCTTTTGTTTACATTTCAGCTGATAAAGGGTTTCCTGGTTTACCAAAAGGTTATATCAGATCCAAAAGAGAAGCTGAAGCTGAGTTGAATATGATTGATGGTTTAAGAAATATCATCATGAGACCTGGTTTCATGTATGATGAGATTTCAAATGAAGATCTAGTTAGAACTAATATTAAAGCTTTAGTGGATGTTTTCGATTGGACGAATAGAAAGATATTGGGTAGTAGAATAGAAGTGCTAAATGAATTAGTAAGACCTACTGTTTCCACTCAAAGAGTTGGACAGGCTGTTATATATCGTATTGAAGATCAAAATTTCAGTGGAATTGTCACCCTTGAAGAACTACTTGAACGTTAATCGATTTATGCATTTTCATTTATTAAAAACCTTTTATGATTATTAATTTTATACTCTAAAAAAAGTGTAGATTATTTATTTATCTTTTGAAACTCTTTAAAGGATCTGATTTTTTACCACCTTTTTTACCACCTTTTTTACCACCTCTTCTTGTTGGTTTATCAACCTTATGGAATGGAATAAAGTTAACAGAACCTTTGTTCTTTCTAGCACCTTCTGGTAATAGATACTCTGGAATTCTTGTTAAATGAGTCTGGACTTTTGCAGGGTGTAATTCTTTATCATGTCTTAAACTAGATAAATCTTTAGGATTTTCTTCAAAATATCTTTGTAACCTTTCATTAGTTAATAATTCATTCTTTATCTCTTTAACTCTTGCTTCTCTAATTGCAACTTGAGTAACAGCTCTAAAAGCATCTTGACATCTATATCTAAAACCTTCAACTTGTTTCATATCAAATTGATATGGATTGATTTCATAGCCTAATTTACCTTGTTGTTTAATGATTTTCTTCAAAACTTTTTCATCTCTGTTGGAGGTTTTCAAACTTGCTACTTTATTCTTATTGAATTCTTTCAATGGAATGACAAAAGATAAAGCCATACCAGCTTTACCAGCTCTTGCGGTTCTACCAATTCTATGAACATAATTTTTAGCTGTCATTGGTAAGTCAAAATTTAACACACATGCAACGTTTTTGAAATCAACACCCCTGGAAACACCATATTCTTTATCTTTTCTGTTGTGTTTTTTCTTATTCTTTTTAGTATTTTCTTTTGCTGCTTTATCTTCTCCATCTTTCATTTCCTCGTCTTCTTTATTAATGGTTTCTATCTTATCTTCTTCTTTAGCTTCTTCTTTGTCTTCTTCTTCATCTTCATCAACTTCTTTGATGTTATCATTATCATCAGTCGCAATCAATAAACTATATACGTTTTTATTGAATTCTTCAACAATATGAAGTCTTGAATTTATTGGTAGCTCACTGTTTAAAATACAACTTCTAATACCAAACTGTTCAAAAAATAATTTTAATCTATAACCTCTATCAATAGTATTAACGAATATGATGGTTTTACCTTTAATCAAATTCAGTTTGAAAATAACATAGGATAATAAGAATTTATCAAATTCAGTTGTATTAACATAATATTGAATTAATTTACTTTTTTCAACCACTTCTTCATCATTTAACTTTAAAATAGCAGGCTGACGACAGAATTTTGTTTTCAAATCATTAATGTCTTCATTCAAAGTCGCACTCATTAAAAATGTTTGTAAAGTCTTCAATGGTAAATAATTGGTCAACTTGTCCAAATCTTCAGTATAACCATATGTCAAAATTAAATCAACTTCATCAATGACGAAATAGTTCAATTTGCCTAATGTAATGGCAGATTGATTTTTTTCCAAATAATGAACAAGTTTTGATGGAGTTGAGATTAAAATCTCTGGATTTTCTAATAATAATGAGTTAACGACATTTTCTGAGATTTGACTAGATAGATTTAATAGCTTGATATTAGATCCACAAAACACTATTAATTTCTCAAAAAATGCAGTGACTTGACTAGCTAATTCTCTAGTTGGAACTAAAATGATAGACGAGATATGATGTTCGTTAGAATCTGAGGTTTCTTTGGAAGCTAAAATGGACTGAACGATAGGAATTGCATAGGCTACAGTTTTACCAGAACCAGTGCTTGCTTTAGCAATAATATCTCTTTTTTCTTGCAAGGCTAATGGAATAGCTTTTGATTGAACTAAAGTTGGATTTCTAAAACCAAGTTGTCTAACAGCTTGAACCAGTCTTGGATCTAAGCCAAAAGAGTTGAAGGATGTGTTTTCATCAATGTATGATCTAGCAGCTGAAGTTTCCACCATTTTCCTAATGAGATAATATGGTTTTCTTGCAAATAAACACTAAACTTGCGAGATAAATTTTTTTATATGATGAAGGTCACCCTCCCAGATGAGATGGTTTAGGCACTACGCGATCTCTGAACATTATCTACGAAAGTGACACATAAAACTAGATAAAACTCGTTGTATATTATCATTGTGTTTCATTTCTCTTCTTTAAATGATTAGGAATATTGTGAAATAGCCAATACATTGATTCTTTCTTACCATTAGGTTTTTCTCTGATCATTTCAAGCTCATTGATGATTCTTTCTCTAGCTACACTCTCTGATAATCCATACTCTCTTGTATACAAGTTGGTCCCGACTTCAACAGCATTGACAACCCTGTATCTACGACAAAATGTCTTGGATAGGTTTTTTTCTATGATTCTCCACTTTTTTCGATGTTCTTCCAAATATTTCAACGATGGTTGACCTTCAAAGCCATAGTAATATTCGTCTAAAACATCTTGAACAGTTTGTGGAGCTGGATTGAACCTAGTAAACGGGACGTCCTCCCACATATTCTTTTGTTGTTGTTCATCACCAATATCTAATTGGTTTGGGTTTCTCCTACTTGAAATAGTATTAGAAATTTGATCATCTCCATTTGGAGAAGTCATTGACATATTAGACATAGATGTTGGAATTGAACTATATGATGATATTAAAGAAGACATGTTATTTGATGCCATTTGAGAGTTGGAGCTACCGTTGGATTCTGGATTATTCTTGTTTGATTGTTGATTATTTCTAGATTGATTATGATTTTGTAAGTTGCGAGGAACTGAGTTGTAAGATAAATTAGCAGGTGTAATATTCACTCTATTGTGAGCATTAACTGCACGGGAAGTAGGAGCTTCAGTTAAAGAGGTATCCACTGGTGAATGGTTGTCTAATTGGGTTTTTCTTTTAGAGCTGATGCGGACTGGCGAATTAATATTTGAATTCAATCCACGAGTAAGTCTTGAACTGGTGTTGTTAGTGCTGTTATTATTGCTGTTCAGCTGCTGATTTGAGCCATCATCTTCACTTGAATCATTGTCTTGATCAAATTCACCGTCGTTATCCACGCCATGATTTGATGAGTCATTGATTATCAAATTATTATCGTGTATATTTGGTTGATCATTTCTTGAAACCAAATTAGACAACTTTTTGTATTGGTACTGGTAACCTACTATCAATGTCTCCAGGGTACTGATTTGATTCTCTTGAATCTTTGGAATCAAATCGACTCTGTTTCTGATTATATCTAACTGAGTTTTAACATCAGTAGGCGATCCTGTTCTTTCTAATTGACTAACTCTTTCAGATAACTGATCCAACTCTTTGAAAATTTTGGAGAAGCCGGACGTTAAGGTATGGTTCATCCTGGAGAGTTGATCCTGGATGACACTGCTATAAGGATCCATCTCTTTGTTGATTTGATATTGTTGATATATGAGGTGTATATGGTCTTGAACAAATTCTGAAGGACTAATTTTTGGCGCCAGAGACTAAGGAGCTTTCGACAGGGTAACTAAATTTGACACAATTGAAGACTAATTTTTATATCAATTTTCTAAAGATGTGTAGTGTTTGATATATATAGTAATGCGAAATACATGCATTATAAACATTGTTTCCTAGATTATGTACGTCACTGGTTATATATCCTCATCAATCTCACTTTATATAAATTATTTGGTATTAAGAACGAATTAGAATAGCAGTCAAACTTTTTATTTTTGTGATTTAATTTCTAGTAAATTTTAAAAAAATTGAAAAATATGACCGTCGGTTAACGTGGGAGAAAGAAACGTTTTGATTTTTATCAACATAAGATGTGCATGCGTGTGTACTACGTATATACATGATGAGGAAACATATTTCGCATTGATCAAATCATTATAGGTTTATAGTTATAAGAACTTATTGATCAAACACCCAAACAATTATATATAGAAATTGATGGAGCTGCATGAGTTTTTGTCTCTACCAAATTTCCTGGAACAAACCCGCATAAAAATGCAATAAATTTTGTGTGTTTCAAAATAACAAAATTATTATTGCTTGAATACAAGACTTGTCACTTGAGGTATGTATCCTGTTGTTTGTTCAAGAATCGTGAAAAAATAGATAATTACACCCTATTTTCTTCTTATAAAGTTGTTTGATCATTGAAAACTAATAAAACAATTGAAAGTTCCTAAATCGCTAATTAGACATCAATTTGCTACATAGTTATAATATGGCCAGGTCAACTGCGAACACTTTAAGAAGAGAGCAAACTGATGATTTTAATCAAATAGATCCCCTTGATGGCTCCAATGATATAGTTCATAAAGCAAGGTCAATTTCAGCTCGCAATGAGTACAATTCAAATGAAGACAATCATGAAGTAATGGATATTGAAAGAAGACCTAGTTTTCTAGGATTTGGGGGCGTTGTAACAGGTTCCAGTCTAAGACACTCGAGAGAGAATGAAAAATGGATTCAATCAGCTGGTAAGTCATCAAAATTTAAACTTGCTAAAGAATTAAGAACGTTCAGATTGATAGGGAATATTTCGAAATTATTCAATTGGGAATTATGTCTTAAAGATGAAGAGGAACTGAAATCAATCAAGAATAAGAAATTGGTTCAATTTTATGAAGAGCAAAATGATCTTATTCAAAGATACTCTGAGATTGATAAATTATTAGATAGTGGTATACATAAAAAGATGATTAAAAATTACTCAGAAAGGAATCAGCCTAAAGTTCAGGGTCGTTTACCAACCATTAAAAACGAGAATTACGAATCAATAAATAATGGATCAAATACAGTTGATATTGATACTACTGATGACGAATTAGTACCATTTAGTTCAAACGAACTTTCTTCACAAAGACCATCAATTCATCGTCGGGCAAGTGCAGTTCCAGGGAATATTGATTCAGAAACTGATAACTTATTAGGTTATAATAAACAAGCAGAAATTCAAGTGGTTAATTCCTATATCAATCTAAATTTTGCTACTAATGTTTTTTTATTAATAGGTAAAGCAATAGTAGCAGTTTTAACATCATCAATTTCAATTGTTGCTTCTTTAATTGATTCTGCATTGGATTTTCTATCCACTATTATCATTTATTTTGCCAGTAGATTAGCTCAATCAAAACATACAAAGGATTTCCCAATTGGTAAAGATAGATTAGAACCAATTGGTGTTTTGGTGTTTTCAGTTATTATTATAATTTCATTTATACAAGTTGGTATTGAGGCAATTAATAGATTAATTTATGATAAAGAAATTGCAGAAATTGGTTTAAATGCTTCTATAATTATGGGTTTAACAATCGTTTCTAAGTTTGGTTGTTATATCTATGGAAAAACTATTAAATCATCAAGTGCACAAGCTTTGGCTCAAGATGCTTTGGTGGATGTTATTTTCAACATTTTTTCTTTATTAATGCCTCTTTTAGGCCATTTTTTCCAAATTTACTGGTTTGATCCAATTGGTGCTCTATTTCTATCAATCTATATCGTCTATTTATGGTCTCATACTTGTTTCGAGCATATCATACATTTAACTGGTCATAAAGCGGATCCAATTGAATATAGAGTTATTTTATATTTATGTATGAGATTTTCAGAAAAGATTTCCAAAATTAAAGAATTAAACTGCTATCATGTTGGTGATTCAATTAATGTTGAAGTGGATGTCATTCTAGATGGTGTTCACGATATGAGAGATAGTCATGATTTAGCTGAAGCTTTACAGTATACTCTAGAAGCATTACCAATGATTGATATCGAAAGGGCCTTCGTTCATACCGATTATGAAGTTGATAATTTTAAAGGTCATTTAAGAGGATGAATATACATGTGTACACAATAATGTAATATAATTTGTGGAAGATTCAATATATTGGGTAATGTGAGACGAACTGTAATTTCAACCCCAGACTCATCTTTTGGTAAGATTTTTTTAGGAATCAAGATATATCCAAAACGAAAAGTCTAAAGATATAAACCGTCAACAAATAATAATCAAACAAAAGAAAAGGTTTAAAGCAAGTGAGATTCCAACAAACCAGACTTCTTCTTTTGTGCAAATATCGAGGCCTTGATGATGGAGTCTATTCTAGCTTCTATGCCATCTGCCAAAAGTGTTCCTACCAACCAATGTAAACAATATATTAGTATTCGGAAGTTAAAGCGCCATGATCTCTAGCTTATACGGCACAGCTTTAAACGCTTAAAGTTGGATTTTGATTAATTATAGGACCAGATGATATATGTACACTTGTATATAGTTTGTGATACCTAAGCTGAGAGCACAATACAACAAATTTCATAAATATCATTTAAAAACTCTATATGGTAGATTAGTCACTAAGCCATCAGTACCTCAAATTATAAATATTTTATCTATTCCAAGTACCATCTAGTATCTAGATTCTACATGTTTTGAAGCTTGTGTTTCAAAATTATAATCAGAAAATGTGTCAGACTTCAGTTCCTAAGTATAAGAAGTTATACATAGAAGTTATAGAAGTTAGAACCATAGATATATGGCCGCATGTGCCCACTGCCCAGGCCCCACGTACAGCTCATCTTCAGAATCTTGCGCGAATCATCTCACAGATATTAAGTGAAGTGGACATAACTATACATAATTAAATGTTAAAGTCACGTGAAAATGGATCGTTTTAAGACCGTCACAAATTACAATGCACAATGAATAGGACAGGATAGTATTTGACATATTAAAATTTTCATCAATGGGAATACATGTAACATAACTATATACGCTATCCATTATTGATTGTATGAGATACTGAAGAATAAGCCAAATCAAGTATGTCTATACGATGGATAGAAGTATAAAAGTATACATACAATATGGCCTGATTGCTGAATCTCAGATCTGGGTTTAAAGTTAACTTGCATTCTTGGCTGAGCCTATAAGTAAAATTAATGATAACTATAGGTATAATTGAAAATTGAAATATGATATATGGATCTATAATTGTAATATATTTGCCATCAATAATTACTGTACCTAATTATTGATATACAACTAATGTTAAGCCGTAAAGTGTGAACTAATTTTTCTTCCGCCTTAATTGCGAGCTGTTATATTATTTCATCGAATATTGGTTACAAATCACGATGCTGTACAGACAGTTTTGACTCTTATTTTCATTTCTTTTAGTTTCTAGATCTTCAACTCAGGTGGTTTCATGAGTTAGGTAATTCAAACTGTAGTTGGTTCTACCCTTCTAGTCAATACCTGAATAATTGGAATATAGTCTTCCTTAATTTTGTGGTGTACTAAGAACCTAAGAACCTCAAGCTGTGTTAACTTAAGAATATCAATGTTAATTTAACAATACACATGGGCATTGGCAATAATAGAATGATTATATATAAACAAAGAAACATGCCGCATGCGTCATTGCTGGGCTTTGAATTAATTTTACAATTTGAGATCCAATATTCGACATGTGTGTATTTAAATTCCAATCTCCTACTGATCAAAGTGACCACTGACCACTGATTAACATAATGCTATATACTACTTGTGAATTGTAAGTTGAAACCATTTGAAGTACGCATAAATGTACAAGTAGTAACTGGAATTTGGAAACAAATTAAATTATTTTGTGACAATAATTTTTTGTGTCCTGGTGGGCTGTGGCACAATCCCATGATGTTTTGTATGGTTACTGGTATGCAAACTATATGTAAAAAATTGACGGAACTGGAATAATCACTAGCTATAATGCATTTTTACAACCATGATTCATGAATCCCTGATCTGAAAATTATTACATTTTACCATACGATGTTCAATTGAATTACCGTTCAAAACTTCATGTAGTCACAACCATCAATGAATAAAAACACTCTGATCCGAATTTCGAAGTACATATTCACATGAATACTTTTTCAAACTACAATGTTATTAACAAACAATTTTAATAGAATATGTATTCATTAGCAGAGTCATTTAAATGAATAAACGTACCTATTAAACCCAAATAGTATGTATGAATTCTTCTAGCAAAAACCAATAAACGCCCTTGTGTATAAACAATAACCTCTCTTGTCTATATCGTATATAGTGTATAAAATAGCAATATCAAATAATAAAATATAAAATAAAAAAATCAAACTTGAGACCTCCAAAGCAAACGTGATATATAAAACAAGAACCCATTTCTTGTAATAATAGTAAAAACTGATAGTAATAGAAATAAAAATAGATGGAAAACAATTCTGTATAGAGTGACATGGAATAAAGATTCGAATGATAACAATGGAGCAAAAAACATAAGCTCAAAATTCAAATAATACAGTGCGTGACAGGAGAATAAAATGATCATGATGATGGTGATGATGATGATAATAATGATGATAATAGAAATGAAACGAACACAGCAAAACAAGATATAATTGAAAACATAATGAACAAATTAGGAAGTACTAAAACAGAAGGATGATTATAATGAATTGTCGTGGGTAATGATGAGTATGTGGAATCTGAATATTTAGTTTCTCATTTGATATAAAATGATTCATGAGTTGGTTTAGTGTTGTTATTTGGATTAATTTGATCAGGTTTGAAAAAACAGTACTTTTTCAAAAATAAATTATATTTCTCTTCAGATGGATCATTATCATTTGATGAACCTGCACCAGATTTTTGATTTAAAGAACTAGTCAATGTATTATTGACTGTTTCTAATGATCTTGATAATGGAGAAGGTTTACGAATTGACAAATTTGATGAAGATTGTTTAGATGTATCAAATTCTCCATAGTTATTTGATGAAGATTTCAGCCATTCATTGAATTTTGGATTACTGACTGAATGATTGTTGAAATAGTCTGTGTCTTCTGAAAAATATCTACCTGATGAACTTGAATTAGTGACTGTATAGTTTCTCTGGTGTTGTGGAACTGGAGTTCCTGATGAAGATGACGAAGATGATGGCACTGATGATAAGGAAGAAGACGAAGATGAAGATGAGGATGATGATGAGGATGAAAAGTTATTTGTTAAATGTTTTGTTGAATTCAAATTCTTCGATTTCAATTTTCTTTGTTTTGGTTTATTAGCCAATTGAATAAGATAATTTTGAGAATTGTTATTATCATAATATTCGTTTGAACCACCAGCAACAAATTTGATACATAAACCAATGTCAATTTGTTCAATGTTTGTTGAATTATTGCGGTAAATGTTGGATAATAAAGATCTGTTCAAAACAATATCAAAGGAAAATTGGTCTTTTAGTGGATTCAATGATCTTTCAAACTTACCAGTAACCAAATATATTGATTTCCAGTTATCGGCTGTGAATTTAACTTCAACATATTTTTCAAATGTAAAATTAGAAACTTCAATAGTACCATGAATTGAGTGATTATTGACAATTTGCAAAGATGATAATTTAACAGGTTTGTCAACAAGATTTTTAATAACAAATAAATCGAAGTTTAAAGCTTTAAAAGTCCAATTTGTAAAATTTGAGGTATTTCTGTGATTGAAATAATCTTCATCTTCGTCTGATGATGAAGAACTGGAATTGAAACTTCTGAAATCAAAATATGCCTTTTGTGATGTTGAATGATTATCATTGAACATTGGTGGTGAAAATTCTGGAGAATTATCTAATGAGATTGAACTTGGTTTAGCATGTTCATTGAAAGTCTTCACTCTTGTTAGGTCATCTGAAAAACGAACTGTTTTAACTGCAATGTTAGCATTTGGCATTGACCTAGATCTTACCAAAGATGGTAGCTTTAAAGCAGATTTGGTCTTTTTAGGAAGTCTGATGTTTGGTGGAGTGAATGGGGTTGATGATGTTACTTCATTTGTTTTTGTAGTTGTAGATGACTGATTTGGATCTAAATTCAACGTTGTTGTTGATTCTGATAGCTTTTGAACTAAAGTGGCTAACGAAGAATTTGATGCAGCATCTTTTGGATCATAAAAAGTAGATAACGCATGCTTATGATCATCACTGTCAGTATCAAAAGAGTTTAGTGAGCTTGAAGAGGAGGACACAACTTCAGATGTTGAGACTGAGCTTAAATTGGAACCGCCAGTTCTTCGATTTTCAAGGTTGAGCCAAAACAGACTATCAACAGTCAAGTTTTCAAGGGATTTTTGAGAATCTTTCAAATCATGCACAAATTCATGTTCTTCAACAGAGGAGCTGATGGTCTGCTCCATTAATGATACTTGATTTGATTGAAAAATATTTGGAATCAAGTTAGGTGCCAAAAAAATGATTGATTAATAACACTAATAACTGAGTGTGGAAATAGATTTCTAAACCAATATGTATGACAACGCAGCGTTTTTAAGCAAATATGAAAGGATAGATGGTACACGCTCTTAAATGAATCTTGTTATATCAATCTAATGATATTTTCTGATGTTGTGAATATGTGGTGTGTAATTCAAATTTTTTACAGATGAATAGTCAAAATAAGGAAGAAAACACTGTGAAGTGTACGATGTGATGGTGTGTAATGGGGGTGTCTCGCAGATGGAAGCTGTAGACTCTGGTTGACTTAAAAACAGATTTCTTTCTCTTAATATAAAGAAAGTGAAGTTTTTCAAAGGGGTTTGATTCAATTATAAATAAAAAAAATTCAAAATCTTGCAAACTTTTAAGTTTTAAGGTTTCTTTTTTTTTTGTTTGAGTTAATTTGCGAGGTGTATGCAGGTTACTCGGGGTCAGGACTCAGCTATATATAATAATTTTGAACATCAAAACTTAAAAGTATGCAGAATTGTGCCGAACATGTTAGTCATAACTAAGGAAAATGTGAAGAGTGGTTATATGGTTATGTAGGAGTATGCACAAATGACAAGGTATTTCCGGATTGGGATTAGTAGCTTTTTTTCATTAATTTAACGCGTCAGTCAATGCCCAAAGGATGAGGCTACAGGCCTGTAGGTGTCCTATGGGCTGGAAATATTGTGTATCAATAAAAGAGAACACAATTACATAGATCTCTTTTCTTTATATTTCTTTACGTTGTAGTCCATTATTGGGCAAATGTCTATGGACCAAGGTTTCCCATTAAATTGTTAGTGAAAACTCTAAAAATTCACCTCGAATAGTTGACACTTTTTTTTCTCCCAACAAAATACAAAAAAAATAGACAGGAATATTTTAACAAAGTTGCTACGTCTATAGAGTGCACTCCATCAGTATATCTATGCTGTCAATTATTTGTGCTCACTGAAGGATGGTATATTCACCGAACCCCATTTTCCAGTGCGGTCCCTTGATCTGATCCCAAACGATTGACGTTATTTACTCCAACTTCAACAACTATAACTAATTATTCGTCTTCTCCACTATGCACCAACAATTTTATTTATTCTCATTCATTAATATTCTTAAATCAATTTATAAGTATTTATTTAGGATTATCGATATATTTCTATATATTTAACTCATTTTGAACCATCTTTTAATGAAACAATTCTGTTCAAAATAACTTTAGAGTAAGTTGCATCTTTATCTAAACAGAAATAACCGACTCTCAAAGCTTGGAATCTAACAATTTCATTTCCACCAGTTTCTTTCTTTTCGATGACATTGAACTCGTTGTTAACACTAGAATCTTCAGAATTCCATGGTGATTTAACTAAAACTTCATTGAAATTAGATTCAACAATAGAATTTTTATGAACTTCTTCACTGTTTTCATTAATATCAGATAAGAAACCATCTGGATTAGAATTAGGATTTTCAGATTTGAATAATTGATTATGAATTCTTGTTTCGTGAATTTTAATGAACGATTTTTCCTTTGATGAGTTTGGAATCCATTGAATATAAGTTTTTGGTTTTTTGAATTCAATGTCATTATCATAATGACAAATGATTTTGGTAATCATACCATTATCATCCTTCTCTAATTTTTTGAAACTGATATTAAATGGAACTTTCAATAAACCAACTGCTTGATTTGGTTTCAATCTGAAAAATTCAGAATCTTGTTCATTTTCTGTGAAATCTGATCTTTCAATATAGATTCTTTTCACAAATGGTACTTTTCTGAATCCAAATTTATCATTACCTGGTTTATATGGGATTTCAATGATTTCTTCGAAGTCATCACTCAAGTTTTCAATTTCAATTTCAATTGGATCCAAAATTAACATCAGTCTTGGAACTGTATCTTCTAAGAATTTTCTAATTGAATTTTCAAATCTTGTGACTTGAATATTAGTAGTTGAAGTTGTAACACCTAAGGTATTGATGAAATTTAGAATAGCGCCTGGAGGAACACCACGACGTTTGATGGCTTCTAAGGTGAATAGTCTTGGATCATCCCAACCACGAACATGTTTCTCATTAACTAACTTAGCAATTTTTCTTTTGGATAAAACTGTTCCTGTAATGTTTAGTCTACCATATTCTCTTTGCGCAGGTCTAAAGACATGCAATGCGTCACATAGCCATTCATAACTTTCCCTTGACAGATAAAATTCAGTAGTACATAATGAATGAGTGATATTTTCAAAACTATCAACCAAACAGTGTGTGAAGTCGTAAGTTGGATAAATTTTCCATTTATCACCAGTTCTTGGATGTTCAGCATTTAAAACTCTGTATGCAATTAAATCCCACATTTGAGGGTTTGGTGAACTTAAGTCTTGTTTCATCCTTAAAGTGGCTTCACCTGGTTTGTAAAATCCAGCTTTCATTTTTCTGAATTCAGCTAAACTGTCTTCGATTGGTCTATTACGATCTTTCGATGGGATTCTTTCACCACCTGGTGTACCATCCTCTTTAATACCTCTTGATCTTTTGATTTCTTCAGCAGTGTCATGACAAACGTAAGCTTTGTCAGCTAAGATCAATTTCTCAGCTAAGTCATATAATTGATCAAAGTAATCAGAAGAGTATGTAATTTTCCATGGTTCGAAACCTAACCATTCAACCATTTTCAAGATACTTTTGAAGTAAATATCTTCTTCAGCTTCTGGGTTGGTATCATCATATCTCAAGTAACAAACACCATTGTTATGCTTAGCATAGCCAAAGTTAACTAAAATAGCTTTTGAATGTCCAATGTGTAAAAATCCATTTGGTTCAGGTGGAAATCTGGTATGAACTTTACCTTTAGTAAATTCCAAATGAGCTTTCAATAGTTTAGGAAATGCTTGGGGATTTTCTCCAACTTTATGCAAATCGCCTAAAAACCCTTCTGTAAACATAGATCTGACCTTTTCATCTTTTTTAGTGACTGTTTTGGTTTCAGCTTTCTTTTTGGTTTTTTTCTCTTTTTTGATGACATCACGTTCATCTTTTGGACCTAGTAACTTTAAGACTTCTTCATCAATAATAGGTTTAAATAATGATGGATTTGCCCATTTTAAACCAGAAATAGTTCTGATGTTTGCTAAAATTTTTGGAACGTATTGATATCTTTGTTCAAGAATATCAGTTTTGTGTTCTTCAATATATTGGATAATAGCATTTTTGACTTGATCTTCAGTGATCACAATACCAACACCTGAAACTTTATTTAATTCTTCAATATTCGATGAGTCTTTGTTAGCTTTAACATATTTAAAAGCTTCATCCAATTGAGTATTAGATTTTAAATCAGCTTTTAGAATACCATCAACGATCAAACCACGGTTAGTGATTTCATCACCTTTACTTAAAATGGCCAATTGGTGTAATAATAATCTTTTTTGTTTATCCAATGGTTGCTCAATTGGAACGGAACTCTCTTTCAAAATCTCTTCAAACGATTTAGAAACTTTTTTGTTTTTCAAAATCTCTTTGATTTTGACATCTTCTAGTCCCAATTTCTCAAATAGAGAGGTCAAGTCCTCAGTAGAAGCCATAATTAATTCACTGAACTCAAAGAATTGGAAAACTTAAACATTACTAATTTTCCCAATATTTTTTTTTTCTGTGAAAAAGTCTCAAAAATTATTTGTATCACGTGATGTAATCTCCCAAAAGAAAAAATTGACACATTTTTCTAATTTGATTTATTTCTCTTGTTTTCAACTGAATCTTTGTCCTTAAAATGGAAGAATTAACCAGACAAATTGATGTTTTGTCAAGGATTGGAAGGATTTGTGAGGAGGATCGAGTTCAGGAAGATCTTGGAAGAAAGTATGGTTAAATACCTTTACAATTGGATTCAAGCGCTGTGGATTAACATCAATGGCAGAATCAAAACAGATCGATTTAATGAGTTCTTCAAGTATGTTGATTCTATTGTGGACAATAAAGACAAGAAGAGGGAGTTAAAGATGCTTGTTGAGGCATTCAGAAGTTTAGTTGATAAAGTTGGAGTCAGAATCAACGCTAGATTGTTTGAAGTCCTATTGAGAATTGGAACTAAATTAAAAGGACGCGTCAACGATAATTTTTGGTATAAGTTGATTGTTCGTTAAAAATACCATGAATTATTCCTTTTAGACATTGTCAAACCAGTTACTAACTGAACTTCAAAGAATGTTGATGATTACGGAAGGTTATTTGATCATCCAGGTGTTATCAAATTGTTGACTGAAGTATCTACTAATAATGACCAAGATAGTTGGAAAGCAGCGTTTTTGTTGTGCATTCTAAGTTATGAGTATAAGAATGTGAAGCAAAGTTTTGATTCAAAGATTCTTAAACAGGTAAGTACTTCGTATATCAGAATTATCAAAGATGTTGATCAATACCCTTTAGCTTGTTACTTAATTGAATTTCTATCTCATCTAGACCATCAAATAATCAGTTCAATATTTGGATCTTCATTTCCACGTGAGGCTTATGCTAATGATGTAAATTGTAAGAAGTTTTTTGACGAACAATCTGTTTTTGGTTCAAACGTTATCAAATTCAAACGCTTCAAAATTAATGAGGATTTAATAACTTCTAATTCAAGTGTTATTCAAGTTAGTGATGATAATTTATTGGTTTTGATAGATATAAATGGGTTTGCAACTCCCTTTCAGATTGATTTTGAAATCGTTTCATCTATTGATCATGTTGAAAATGAATTGATTATTGATTTATCAAATACACCAAAACATGCAATGGCAACTCCTGTCCAGTTTGCAACAATGATTCAGATAAAAATTCAATTTTATCTCAAAGATGACATGGATATGATTATAGATAAAATTAAATCAACTAAATCAATACCATCAAGAAAAATTAGCGTTGTTCAGAATTTCATTTCTCTAAATAATCATTATGAGGATTCTAGCGATATTGAAAATCATGATATTCCTGAACTAGAAGACAATGATAAAATAGAGTTAGAGGTAAACGAGGAGAGAGAATTAGAAATTCCTGAAGTGTTGGAAACTCAAGAATCTCAATTCAGTGAAAGTCAAAGTTTATTTCAATCACCAAAAAATACAACAAAGGATACAAGTTACTCAAGTAAGAACCCAGCACGGTCAATCTCACGTATTGTTGCTGAATCTACAAGAGTTCATAATAATGATACAAGTAAATCACATGAATTTTCACCATTACCATCACAACAAGTTATTATTGAATCAAGTCAAATGGATTCTTTACCAGCAGCACAACCACAAATGAAGGAAAATCAGTATTCAAAAAACTCAAATAAAACAAAATCCTCTTTTGAAGATATATGGGATTTCATTTCAAGTGATGACCATGAACCACAACGAGAAGTTTCGATTGTTAAATCTGCTAATAAATCAAAAGTAAAGTCAATAAAATTTCCTCCTTTATTCAATAAACAAATAGATAATGTTAAAATAACTCCAGTTGTTAAAGATAAACCAAAAGAACAATCTACTACTTTAAAATCGATCAATATTGAAAAAGAAAAAACTCCAGTCCCTCGAAGACAACCAATTCCTTCTTCAATGGGTAAGATTGATGAACCTGTTTCTGAAATGACATCTCCTATCATTAATGCACAAATTCGTGCAACCACTAGAGCTAATACAAAATTACAATCAAATACTGATAAGAACCAAATGGCTGAAAAAGCTAGAAATAAGAGAAAACAAGATGCTAATACTGATAAGCCAGCTCAAAAGAAACAAAAGGCTGTTGCTCAAAAATTTACTCTAGCTAAATCTAATGAACGTTGTGACAAATCAAATAAGAAACCGAAAGCTAAAAGCAGAGTTGAACAGGTTATGAAGAAGTCTAACAAAGAATATAGTTTAACCCAAATTTTTGGATCTGATGATGAGCCAATTGAAAAAAGTGACAAAGATTTTGAAGACGAACATTCCCATGATGAAAAGGTCAATGTTAATGAGGCGCAAATCGATCCATCCAATGATGAAACTATTGTTCTTGAGAGAAATGATGTTTCAGTAACCACAAAAGAAACCCCTACTGTAAAGAAGAAATCAATTTCATATAAATCTGTTGCCACAGAAAAAATAAAGACTAAACCAAACCAAAAGTCAGTCACGAAGTCATCAAAGAAAACAAATGCAAAACCAACAACAAATCATGAACCAAAACCTTCAATTTCTACCAAACAACTTCAGAAACCACAGTTGGACGTTTACCAGTTACCTATCATGAATTCTGCTCCAAAAGGCCCAACCATTTCAGCAACTTCTGCAGAAAATTTATTATCAGAAGCTTACACAACTACATTGCAGAAGCAAATTTTTGATTCAATCACTCTGTTTTCAAATCAACTAGTCAACAAAATTCAATTGATTAACAATGCAATCAATAAAAAAGTTATGGATGATTTAACCAACAAATATGAAACGTTATTCAACAATTTGAGAACAAGTTTCCAAAATGATGTTGATGAAATTAGTGGATTTATTGGTGATGTTAAAGGATTGTTAAACTTATCCGAAGAAGAATTAGTCCAATATATCAAAAACAAGAAATTTGGAATTGATAATGATGATATAAATGAATAAGAGTGTTATTGTATATTATTAGCTAGGATTCTATTCTATTTAAAAAGTAAAATGAAAAAACTTTAACATTAGGAGAATTTTCAGTACAATGGATCAAGTTTCTTCCAATCCGTGAGATCTGATTACATGACAAAACTCAGTGAGTCAGTGAGGAGTTGATCTGTACAAATTTACCTGTCGAAATATCTATCTCGGAGTTGTTCGGAATTAGAGTACTGTTTGAAGCCCTTCAGTTTTCTTTCTTCATTTCGCGATTCTCAAAAAGTTTTGTTGGTGTTTGGATTTTTTCACTGGAAATTTGTTTAATTTTGATTTTTCAGTTTTTCTTTTCACTAATTTAGTTTAATATCAATATATCTATAAACAAATACAAAAATGGTAAGTGGATGATTTAAAGAGACGAGTTCAAGGGAGTAAGGCTTTATTGATATTTGAAGTTTTCATCACTTCATATTATATGTTGAAAAATGATAAGGTTTAAAGATTTATGTTCACAAGAAAAATTTTCAGACTAATTATGGTGATTATTTAGCGTATAATGAAAATGTTTGAGTGTGAATGACTGAAGGTCCTTAATATGAAGAGTGGAAAATGAAATTTGATATTATTGAAATTGCCTTTCAAATCCTGAAATCAATGTTCTCAAATTTTATCATTTCTTAGACTAACATCTTTTATAGGATACTAAAACCCCTGTCACTTTAGCTAGAGTTAAAAAAGTCTTAGGTAGAACCGGTTCAAGAGGTGGTGTCACCCAAGTCAGAGTTGAATTCATTGATGATTCATCAAGAACCATTGTCAGAAATGTCAAAGTAAGTACTATCATTAAAAATATCAATCAAAGATATAATATTACATAGTTTTATATCATTGTAAAAGAATTCAGATACTAACAAATCGTTTAATAGGGTCCAGTCAGAGAAAACGATATCTTATCATTAATGGAATCTGAACGTGAAGCTAGAAGATTACGTTAGGATGGTTTGCATATATACTTTAGGTCATTCATGCTATTTTAAATAACTACACAACTGAAAAACACGAATTGATTCAATGTACGTTTGTTAATTATTAAAGAAAATAGAAGCCATTACTTTGGATGTAGATTGATGGTAATACTCATTAATTTAATGTATCAGTTACCTTGTTATATGGGAACAGAAAAGCAGTCACAAAATCGTAAACCTCAAAATGATTCAAACATCCAGACATTTCAAGGACTCTCTTAGAATTTATGATTTTTCACTTTCGCGCCTAAAATCGTTTCCGGTAATTTTCGTGAAGTTCTCGAGTAAACAAAAAAAATCACTGAAAAGTTTCACTTATTTAGCAAAAGGTTCAAATAGAAAACACCAAATATTTAAAAAATGGCTGGTAGAGTTACATACAGAAGAAGAAACCCATACAATACCAGATCAAACAAAATCGTAGTTGTCAAAACCCCAGGTGGTATCTTGAGAGCTCATCACGTTAAAAAAGCTGGTACACAACCAAAATGTGGTGATTGTGGTATTGATTTACCAGGTGTTGCTTGCTTAAGACCAAGACAATATGCCAACATTTCTAAAACTCACAAAAAAGTCCAAAGAGCTTACGGTGGTTCCAGATGTGGTAACTGTGTTAAAGAAAGAATTGTCAGAGCTTTCTTAATTGAAGAACAAAAAATCGTCAAAAGAGTTGTTAAAGAACAAGCTGCTAAAGCTGCCAAATAATTTCTTTAATAATGGCTTCTTTCAATATATTTATGAAATTTTTGTTACTCTTTTTGTTTGTTTGGTTTTTTAATAATTGTGTTTTATTGTTTTAATTTTTATGGTGGTAATTTATATGATTTATCTCCCACTTTAGATTTAAAAGTATATAGAATTGGGTGCATCTTTTAATTTTTTTGATTTTTTTGATGAAATTTGAATGCTTCCAACTTAACTTCAATAACTATATAGAAACTTGGTTTATATTTTTGGAGGAAATTGTGGGTAAAATTTAATCAATTTTTTATAAAAATGATATCTTTATTTGAGCCTTTTAATGATCATGTCTTTATAAAATTAATCCGTTTATTGTAGTTATTGTTTGTTTGAACTGTGATCTGTTTTTCAAATTATTATTACAGAGTTGTAAAGCTAACAATAAGTGATTAGTGGATCAATGATTTATTTATTATTATTTATTATTTATTATGTGTGATTATGTAAATATTTTGACGACCCACAACCGTAACAAAGCTAGAGCATTTGATGCCACATCCATGAGTGAACTACCATCAAAGTACTCCAGCAGGGGTCTTTCAGATGCTGACTCCTGTAAGGTTTTAACGACCGGTACTCCAAGGAAGAACAGGCCAATTGGGGCAATTAAGATTGAAGATAGAGTGAATCAAGCTTTAGATGAACTTGGTACAGATAATGAAGGTGATATTCAAATGATTGAAATGGATGACGAGAAAGAAGTTCAGCTTATTACAAACTATGTTACTGATGAAAGATTGAATGCAAAGCTTCAATTGTACAATAATGATTGGAATCCAAAAGATTTTGAGAAAGACAATATAGATTATGATAACTTAACACCTGAAATTAAACCCAATAAAACCACTTTCTTAGTCCTTGATACTAATTTTATATTATCACATTTAAATATCATAGATAAATTAGAGAAACTGCATAGAAAATATCATCATAAAATTGTCATACCAGTCACAGTTGTTAAAGAATTAGATGGACTAAAAGAATCAAAGAGAAGAACAGATAGTGAGTTGAGTGGTGTAACAGTTGGTCATTTAGCTAGATGGGCTAACAGTTGGATATACCAGAAACTAGCAGATCTGAAACCATCTGTCAAAGCACAGAAACTTTATGAATACATTGATAAGAATGCTATCAAAGATGATGCAATTTTAGATTGTTGTATTTATCTAAAACAAAATGAAAATCTAGTTATTCTATTATCGAATGACAAAAATTTATGTATGAAGGCTTTGAGCAATGAGATATTAACAGTATCATATAGAAAAGAAATGACTGCTGAATTGATAGCCAGTAGAGCGTTTCATGAGAATCAATCACAATCAATCAACCATGATTCCAACAATAGGAATGGTAATCATGATGAAAATCACGGAATAATGAGATCCAATGATCTAATTGCTGATGACTTTATGGAAGATGTCAATGATGAACCAGTGTTAGAACAGACCACAGCACAGAATTCAAATGATTCAAGTGACACATCAATAAACACATCAGAAATTGCAACTCATTTAGTTATACTGGAAACATTTGATGCAGCTGCAAGAACTGTCTGGAATGAAGTTCAAGCAGTTGTATTAAATGCTATAGATCATTGTATTTATGAAGAATATGGTGATGATATGGATATAATTGGATATGATAAAAACACAGTTTTAGATTTAAAAGATTGTTCAAATACATTAATTAAATATTGGGTTTCTATATTCACTGAATATTTTCAAAGAAGTGCATTCAAGCCATTCAATACAAGAGGTCGAAAGATTCCTAAGTTTATACATTTACCAAAAGATGCACATGGATTAAAACAATTTATTGATTATTGGAGTGAAATACTTCGTAATCTTTACATGAAGAGAGATGTTAATCAGAACAATGCATTAGAGAAAATAATCGAAAGATGGAAATACATGTCGGAGCCATTTTGAAACAGTTCATTTTATTTTCAGTAGTAGTTTAATGTAGATTGTACGTTTATTAATCATCACTATGGAAGTACTTTGGTGCTTTTATTGGAGAAAAGTCCTTATATTGAACTTTCCTTTTTCTGCTAACCCCAAACCCTTTCTTTTTCTTTTCATTTGTTGGTTGTGATGACACTGAAGATTCATTGTTTGGCGTAGTTTCATCTTTAGTAACTTCTTCTTGTTCTTTCTGCTTTGGTTTATCAATTTCAGCTTCATTGATATCATAAATTTCAAAATCACCATTTAAATTATCGATATTTTCAACTCTTCTTCTCTTTGATGGAGATTTACTTCTTTCTATTTGATCTGGAGTTTTCTCTTTTGGTAATTCAAATGATTTTAGTTGTCTTTCATTACTTTGTTCCGATCCAGACTTGAAAGAAGTTGCAAAAGACCAAATATTTGCTGAGTTATTTTCATCAATCACGTCCCAAATGTTTTTATCTTGTAAAGAAGGTAATTTTTTATCAGTCCATGCTTTATTAAAATAATCATTATCAAAAGTTTGTAAAATTGTTTGATTTGATGAGTTTTCAGGAGCCCATTTCTTTATTATATGTGATGCATTCAAACTTTCCATTGATTCTGAAAGAAATCTTATAACACTGTCTTTATGATTGATTTGTTTGATTAGATCATTCTTATATTCATTAACAGAATGAATCACTGTTGACATTTGAAATATTATATTTTTGAAAATAGTTATTGCACTTGAGTCAGGTAATATTGCTAACTCGAAATTCCAATTCCATTTAAACTGATTCTTTTTAAAGAATTTCTCAAATATTAATTTCAGTTCTAATGGTACACCTCTATCTATCTTCAATTTCTTCAATTGTAAAGTAACATCAGAATCTTCATCTCCTTTGAAATTATTTTCGAATGAATTGATTAAAGTCTGATATAGACTCTTGAGTGAATCTCTTTGAATACCATTCTGTAGTGCTTTGAACTCTAGTTTTTCTTCATCAATATCAGAGATCCAAACATGTGTTAAATCAGTTATATATAGTGAATAACTGTAAGAATCTTTGGAGTAGTCAACTCCAAATAAGTATTTCTCACCATTGGAGGAGTCAATATTCAGTAAGTGCCATTTATGTGGCAGATTCATAGACATTTTTGGGTATAATCTATTTTTATGTGTCAAAGTAGAATTTTTTTTGAAATTTGATTTTTTTTACGTTGAAGACACATCTATAGAGACATCTACAATCACTGAGAATAACACACAAGTATATTTATATATAGTAATAATAACACAAAGATCCGAATTATTCTTTCTTCTTCTCAGAAACATCATCCATCTCATAAGATTCAACTTTGATTTTTTCTCCTTCTGGATTCATTGCTTTGATCAGATAATCTTTAGCTTGATTAATTGTAAATTGAAGAGTTGTTTCCAATGGACCCCAGAGATTCAAAGCATTGATGAAGAAAAATGCAGTACCCAATAAGATCGTGAAAATCAAATATAATGGGTTTCTCAAAATAGCCATGAATTCATTCCAACCTAAAATGATCAATAAAACATAAATAAAAGGTGGAATTTTAGAAATGTTTGAAATTATTGAACGATTGGCATCTCTGTAATTGATTTCAGACTGTTTTAAAAATTGTCTTTTGATTTTCAGTTGTTGAGTTGAGTTTAAAAGATGTGAGAAACTATGTGGGTCTCCCCCATTTTCATCCATTGAATCTTCATCAATTAACTCATCTGGTAATATTTCTGAATTGTTGGATAATTTTGCAATGGATAAAATTGGTAGTAACAATAAAGACTTATCAGTTGATTCTTTATAAACTTTAGAGATTTCTGCTTCATTTTTCCAAACCCTTGGAACGCCATTTGCATCATAATTAAATAAATCTTCAAATTTTCGTCTCAATAAATTGATGATGTTGTCTTCATTCAAATATTCATGAATAAATTTATCAAACTCTAACCAAAACTGTCTTTTCAGAGAATGGTAAATTTCATTATTTTTTTCAGTTGATGAATCAATTTTAAAGTCATATTTATCTTCTTTCGTATATATTGAGATTGATTTTTCAATATTTGAGTTGAAACATTTCAAAATATCATCCCAAATTTCAATATGATTTGAGTTATTATTAAGAATTTCAATAATTTCGTTTTTAATATTTGGGAGATTATTCTTAATTAGTTTATTAACTAAATTCTTTATTTCAAAATCTTTCAATTTAATCAATTCTGAGTTCAAATCTTGATTGAATTCTTCAATTTCAGTATCAAATGAAAAAAAAACATTATTAATTCTACTAATTGGTGATAAATTGTTTTTGAAATTTGATAATGCTTGTTCTTCACCTAATTTAGATCTTTCAATAAATGAAGAATTATTCTTATTGATATATTCTGTTACAATATTCAAAGATTGTTTCTTCAATACTTTAATGTACATCAATGTTAAAGATTTAAACTTAGATTGGATTTCATTGATTAAGTCAATTTTTTTATCATTATAAACTTGGGAATTGTAATGGGATGCTTGAGAATCATAAAACTCGACAACTGAGGTTTGAAGCTCAATGAATTTAGCTGCTAAACTTTCCCCCTGAATTTCAGTTAGGTCAATATCTTTGAATTTCAAATCATACTCAGTTTGAAATAATTCTAAAGATTCTTTAACAATTTCATCACATCTAAATCTTGCAACTAAGATTTGTTGAGTTGGTAAATCTAAATCTTTATTTGACTGGATTTGTTCCCAACAGTTTTCAGCATACATAATCCAACCATCAATCGGGAAATTTTGTTTATAATCCTTTTTAAATAAATATTCATCACCAGTGATGAACCTATCTCCCAAGTTCTTAATATCTTGATTGAAATTATCCAATTGTAAAATTTTATGAGATAAAGTAGTGAATTCTAGATCAAAAAAGTCAGATAATTTACAATCTTGATCAATATCCTTTGGTTTGGAAATGTTGTCCCACATTTTCGTTAAATCTTTTTTCAATGTATTTGATAAATTCTCTAATGGAGTTGTACCAATATGATCTCTAATAACAAATAATAGTAAAACTTTATGACCACCTTTACCGAACAACGATAGATTAACTTCAAACACAGTCTTCAACAATCCCATATTGGCACCTTGGTATAAACCAACTTGATGCTCCCAAATATTAACAATCAAAACTTCTGAAGTAGATAAAGCAAACAAAGCAGCTTTACGTTCAAAATCTTGATCTTCACCTCTTTCTCTCCCATCAGAACCTTCAACGTCCATAACCAAAATATTTTGATCGTGGTTAATATCAAGATTTGATTCGATCTTTGGTGAATAACCTAGCCAAATACCTTTTGTTGTTTGTTGTCTTTGAGATTCGTTCATAACATCGAATTTAGTATGGAATAGTCTGTTTAAGAGAGTAGATTTACCCGTTGATTGTGATCCAAACACGGAAATGACATAGTAGTCAACACCTAGATCTTTCTGGATAACATCTTTAACGTATTTCTTGACTTGTTGTTGTCTGTTTGAATCTGTTAGCTATTACACGTAGTATTGCAAAAGAGGTGGAACATGTTGAAAATTGAGGTAAACTCACTGGAATTTTTTGTCTTCATCAATGACTTGAACAGAGACGTTGCTGTCTTCAGTATTTGTAGCAGTTTCGCCAGCAATTGTACCCATAATGTGACCAATCTGGTAAAATCGTGTGCAAAATGTGGGTATTAATTAGAGATTCGTTTCGGAGACAAAGAAAAAATCAGAGGAAATCTTTCAATTATTACAATTTACAACTACACAATACACATAAAATCTCAGTAAAATATCACCAGAATGGATATCGAAATCAACGTCAAAAATCCAAAACTGAACAGAACTTTGCTCAGATTCAAAGAAAAAATCGCAAATGGAGAATTCTACGAAGCTCATCAGACTTTAAGAACAATTGCAAATAGAAACATTAGAACAAAATCTTATGAAGATGCCATTGATTTGTTATATCACGGGGCTAAAATCTTACTCAAATCATCACAACCAACCACAGGCTCCGATCTGGTGTTATACTTACTTGAAGTTTACAATGAAAGTGAAACTAAATGTGATTCTGATTCAAAATCGAAACTTATTGAATTAATTCAATTATTCAATTCTTCTGAACCTACTTTAAAACAAGTCTCAACTGAGTCAATCAATTGGTCAATTAAATTTGGTACACAAAAATTTGGTGATTCTGATTTGCATTTCGTTATTGGTCAGAAATTCCTACAAAATCCAGCATTAGTTTATGATACTGAAAAGCATTTATTACTAGGAACTCAAGATGGTTATCAATTATATCTTGACTTGATATGGAACTGGTACTTACAGGATGATAAAGTCACTAATGTTGATAGGTACATTTCTAGAATTGTTTTAAATTACTTGATTATTGAAAACATTAAAAATGCTAAAGATTCTTTAAATCAATTGATTCAAAGATTTATTAAAATACATTCAAATGATTTCAAATACGAGATTGTCAAAGAACTTGATTCTGAGTTTTATATTTTTGATGATTTACCAGTATTGAACTTATTACAATTATTAATGATTTCAATTCAAACTAAAAATACTTCATATTACCAAAGATTAACTCAACGTTATGCTACTCAAATTAAGGAACTAGAATTGAATAACGCTTTTACCTTACTTGGACAACTTTATTTTGGCATTATAATTCCAAAACAAGGTAACATCCTACAAGATTTGATGGGTGGATTATTCAAATAGTTCTATTCTCTTCACTTCTATAATAAGTAATACACATTAATCTCTTTTTATACTACTCAGTTCAATACCATGAATCAATTCAGGTCTTTTACTTTCCTCCAGTTTCTCAATGGCTTTCTTGTATTTAAACCATTTTCTCTTTCTTTTATCACATTCTGGATACACATCAAATTCCTCCTGGACTATCATTTCAAATAAATGATACTCACTTCTTGGTGGGTGTTTCAATACACCATTTGAATCTTCTGACTGCATTGATCCCCAGTTCTTTGGAGGTCTCATATCTTCAATGATACCTAAACTTCTCACAATCTCACCTTTAACACCAGCTTCTTCCCACGTTTCTCTTCTTGCTGCTGTTTCATTATCTGGTTCATCTGTCTCTACTCCTCCTTTTGGTATGACCCATTTCTTTGGATGTGCTGACGAGGATATCAGTAGAACTCTGTCTCTGTCCTTGTTTAGCACTACACAACCAGCAACGACTCTAGCACCTGTGGTTGGCGAGTATACTGAGTATCTGTTAGCATTCTGGAGAATGATTGAGGCTCTGAAAAGACGCACCTTGTTTGGAACGACCTACCCTAGACTTTTCAGCGTATTTAATCTGTGCTGCAGTCATTGTATGGTATAAATGAGTATTAAGTCTGTGAAAAATTCAATAATTTGATACTTAGAAACCTGTAAATGGATCAATTACCAACAACTTTCGCTAAAAGAAAAAGAGAATTACACAGTGAAGATGAAGCTGTTGATTTTACAAAGTATTTGAGAAGTTCTGATGGAAAGAATGAAGAGAATAGTGATTCTGAAAGTGATGAAGATGATGATGATGAAATACCAATAACTCATGAATTCAGATTCAACACCAGTTCAAACAAACCAATATCTTCTTCAAAGTTCAATGAGTCTGGTGATCTTTTAATATCATCAAGCAATGATCATTCTTTAAATTTCTATGACTTTAATCAATTATACGTAAATTTAGAAACTTCAACTAACTCAATTGAACCATTTGAAACAAATTACATTCATACTTTGAAGATCAATAAGGATAAGATCCTTAGCATCCCAAACGCCTCATTCTTCAAGGTTTTAGATACCTATGGAAAGGAGCTGAACCATTTCAATTTTGGTGATCAATATATCTATGATGTTAAAAGAACCACAGGTCATACTGATGCTATAACTGATGGTTGTTGGAAAAATTCTGATACTATAATCACTTCAAGTGATGATTCTACTTTCAGAATCTGGGATATGAATAAATCTAAACAAATTGCTGTTAATTTCATGAAGAGCAGATCAAATAGTAAATTGAAAGTCAAGCATGTTAATTACATCAATGATAAGATATTGTCAATAGATGACCAAGAAAGACTGCTGTTATGGGACTATAAATCCAATTTTAATAAACCAAGTAGTGACATATCAGCATTGGATAATCCATTATCGACTTTAATTCTAGATGAATCACTGTTTTTAGTAAGATCTATTAATGATTTAAAATTATTTGATACAAGAAATTTATCAAATCCAATAATTCAAAGATTAAATATCCCAACAATCCATTCAAGACCACCATTAGCATCTCATGAAGACAAAATAATAGTTGAATCATCCATTGAATCGACTTCAGAGTTACATGTTTTAGATAAATCTGATTTATTCTCAATTTCTACAATAAAGTATAATAACTTAATAACTGCATTAGATTGGAATGATACAAACAATCAAATCTCGGTTGGTGAATCTAATGGTGATTTATCAATTTTATTTAATCCTGAATTCTCATCAGATGGGATTCTCACTACAATTAATAAAGGACCAAAAAAGAAACGAGTTGAATCAACTTATATCGGGAACCAAACAGGATATAACTCAATTGAATTAGCTCAATTGAATAAATCCAAGAAATCAAAACGAGATACAGAGAAGAAGAAATTGAATTTGGTATGGGGTGTTACAAATAATGAATGAAAATAATTGTACTTATCATTGTTTATCAAAACTCCAATTTTAACTCTTTTTCAAACTCCAAATATTTATAACATATTCTCTCATCAAATCTCCAGAATTCAATCTCACTAATCGATTGGTTTTCATTTCTGATTGCATTACTATATTTATAATACAATCTTCTACTTGATCTATCATGACAAATTAACAATGGAAACTGATCATTATAAGTTTTTTTCATATTGTTTAACTGGAATGAATTAATCCATTTGGTCAAATTGATTCTTGAAGTATTATCAAATGAAAATAGTCTTAAATTTGGGAAATTGATATCACAAGGTTGATTCAATTCACTATCAAATACTAAACCAACATCGATTCCCAAAATTTCAACTTTAATTAGCTTTTCATGATTTAATCTCATAAAATCATAAATCAATTTACTTAATCTATATTTAGTCTTATATTCCACTGACTGTTGTTTTAATTTATTGAATAGTTTCATACTTGATGAATTGAAATTATTTTGAAATGAAACCTCTTCAGGCATAATGAATGAGTATTTGAACCTTGAGAATTCAGGATGCAAATGACTGAAAGTCAAATCATAATTAAATGAAATTATTACAAAATACTTCAAATCTGGACAAAAGCTGAGTTCATTCTTCGATTCTCTTTTATTCAATTGTCTTAAATCAATCAATGAAATTTGTAACTTTGTTATTTCTAATCCAACTATCAAAACTTTTAAGTTTCTAGGTAATGATTTGAATAAATTTTGGAATAATTCAATTGAGTTTAAATAGATTCGTAATACCATTAAATTATGGAAACTTGATAGGTGATTAGGTATGAATTGACTTATTTTGAGTTTTGTATCATTGATAAACATTGTTGATAGATTTGAATGAATATTTAAGACATAAATATATGATCTCAAAACAGGATTTGATTCCAAAACATCTAAAATCTCAACCCTAATTTCTCTCTTGTTCTTTAGTAGTTTTTTGTATTCTTCAACGTATAACACTTTTGTTGAATAAATTAAATATCTGAAAGAATAATATAATTTTCTACAACTTGACACAAATGGAAATATTTTGATATCTGATTTGAACATTACATTTAGAATTTTTAATATTAATTCTTGTGGAAGATCCAATACATTGACAGTGTTAGCCATATTCATCATACATGTATCTCTTGAAAATACTTTAAATATGTATCTATTGTGTCAAATATACATCAAGTTTTTTTTTTTTTTCATGAATAAATAAGAATTAACAGATCACAAACATAATTGTGGTTCAAAGAAACGTGTTCTTTTATTATATAACAGTTCACTATTTTAAGAAATCACCATTAGACAGTTCGTATTCCAAGTCGTAATCAGTTTGGAAATCAGCGTATAAAGATTCAGGATCAGAGGTCATGAAATAAGTATATGAAGCTTCTTTATCACCAATAATTTTTTTTGGGAATTTTGAATCAACAGAATCAACCATTAATTGAATTTCACATGATTTTTCCATTAATAAGAATAAGAAACCAGCTTCATCGACAGTGGAACCAACAGTTAATAAACCATGATTTTGCAAAATGATAGCTTTACTATCACCTAAAGCCTCAGCGATATGAATGCCTTCTTCAGAGTCTAAAACAACACCACCGAAATCTTTATAAACTGCATGTTTCTTATAGAAAACACAAACATCTTGATTAATCATATCTAGTTCTTTACCAAAAGTAGCGTATGTAGTACCATAAGTTGAATGAGCATGACATGCTGCATTGACATCTGGTCTTGCTTCATGAATAGCAGAGTGAATCTTGAAACCAGCCATATTAACAACACCTTTAGTGTTCCCACCCACGATGTTGCCATGTTTATCAACCTGGATAAAGTCACTTGCCTTCATTAGACTAAAATGTCTACCTAATGGATTAATCCAGAATAAGTTTGGATCAACTGGATCTCTTAAACTGATATGACCTGCACCCCCAACACCAAATGATCTTCTACCAAAAGCTCTAAAGACTGCAGCCATATGACCTAACATCCATTCTCGTTCAACTAATTTATCAGTAAAGACTGGCTTTTTATTAACGAACTCATTTGTACCTAAAGTTAAGTTATGGATACCTTGAGATGGGGCATCATTTGACAAATGTAACACTGATTGTTGCGTTGTTTCCGTTTCAGTTGATACCATTGTGCTGTTACTGAACTAGTTGCTTCTCTTTGCTATTACTCAATTATCTAAATGCTTTCACGAATAAAATATAAAGAATTCAACTTCTCTTTATACTAAATAATTCTTATCAGTTATCATAAACGGAAACTTACTCCGAGAACCCAAAATTGACACAAAAAGATCAAATTTACTGAAACTGCTCAATTTGGTAATAAGAATCATTATGTGAGTTGTCATGGAATTGTACCCTTTGGTTCATGGTAATATCTCATTGATTCCGAATGTTGTCATACTAAAACTCCATAATATTCAGAACGAGGTAATAGATCATGTAGTGGTTTCCATTGAACAACGAATCTGTGACATAACGGATAACATAACTTTCCACTTAAGCTCAATCCATTAACCCTTGCTAGGCTTTCAATGTATAGAATTCTTGTGTTGGTGATACCAATGACATTTAATATCGTTGTGATGTAACATAAAGGAACAGCAGTACCTGGACCATTCAATATTAAAACATCAGGTTTATTGAAAGATTTGAAAAACAGTTTGAAAGTGGCATTAATTGATGAAAGTGTGGTGAATATAGATGATTTGAAGCTTTGACCAACTTCCCTTGCTCTTTTTAATTCAAATATCGAATTACTTTTCATATCTAAAGATTTACTATTTAGAAAATTACTTAACCGGGTAGCAGAAGTAGAATCTCCAGAAGATATAATCCATTGAATGTTACCTAGTTGATCAGTATCGACTGTATCCATCAATCTTAGCATTTCACCAGTATGACCACCAGATCCTAATAAGATCATCAATGACTTGTTTTTCAATGTCTTCAAACTTGGCGTATTCTCATGCTTTGAACTTCTAAAAAATGGAATAACTGTGTATATCCTGATAAATAACAACAATGTCAACAGAACAACAACATTGGCAGCTAAAAACATGTCTGATTCTTTGTAAATTCACTGTTTTTACTCAACAAATCTCAAATATTTTCATTTTGAGGAATTTCCAAATCCGACCAATTTTTTATCAGTTCCGAGGTCGAGGTTTCTCGACTTTTTGAAAAGAAATCAAGAAAACTGACAAAGTTTGGTTGGGAAAAGACATTAATTCATAATAATGATCAATTCAACTTTGATCTTCAGGAATGACGGTCTTCCATTGTCTGGAACAGTGGATGACGACTCAGACCCGCAATTGCTAGAACAGAAGAAGAAAGTCAAGCTAATCATCTCCAGAATCACACCAAATTCAGAACCAAGAGCATCTATTGAAAGTGGTGATTATCAAATCCATTATTTACTAGTTAATAACATAATATATTTCGCCATCTGTGAAAAGAACTATCCTAGAAAATTAGCATTCTCATATTTGTCTGACATTTCAAATGAATATTTCCAATCTCATGGTGCTGATTCACTGAAATCAGATACAAGACCATATGCGTTTGTATCATTTGATAACTATATGCAAAAGACTAAAAAAATTTATCAAGATCAAAGGGCTCAATCTAATTTAGATAAATTGAACAATGAGTTAGCTGATGTTAAATCAGTTTTGAGTAAAAATATCGAAGATTTGTTATATAGAGGTGATAGTTTAGATAAAATGACTGATATTTCTAGTTCAATCAGACAAGAATCAAAGAAATATAGAAAAGCTGCCCGTAAGATCAATTTTGATCTATTATTGCAACAATACGCTCCAATTGTCGGTCTTGGTTTATTTGTTGTTTTTTTCATTTATTGGATCTTCTTAAGAAAGTAGGTAAAATATCTACAAACAATTGTATAATAAGAATCTAGGGAATAAGTACGTATAATAAGATTAATCTGTAAGTAGGTTAATGGATGTGATATGGTTTTGAAATCGGTTTTAGCATTATTAGGTTAACCAATATTCAGAAACCGTCTTGTAATCGATAATTCTATTACTCGAATATCTGAAGGTATTTCAAATTTGAGCGAATGATTTTGATTTTTATGAGTTTGAAACCTTCAAATCCATTTCTATAGCTTGGACTAAATAGTTTTGAAATAATTGTTGAAGGGAGACTATGATTCCTAGCTGTGCATAGTATGCAAATGGTTTAGAATAACAAACTAGAATAGGCCAGGTTCTATTAAACAAACGCATAGGAAAAGTTATAAGAGAAAAATGAATTAAATAGAATATCGAAAGAGAGAAGGTTTTTCGTATAGATTATGGAATAAATTCTATTCGAAGAAAGAATAATAATCGAATCTTTTATAATAAGAGTTGCTTAACACTTTCTTGAGTTTAAAGTAAAATCTCTTGTATTTTTTTCACTAAAGCTACATAAAAATTACATGAAATTGAAACATATTAACAAACGTTGCTCACATAGTAAGTCTGTCATCAATAATACAGCAGATGAGTCATGAAAGTAAAATGTACAAAGAATAATTTATAGAAGTGTCAACCATTGATTAAGTGGCTTAATGCACTAATATGCATCTACTTTAAGTACAGGATACAAGTATTGTGTCTTCCAATAGACACGAGCATTGAATCCTGATAATTAAAACAGTACTAAAGACAAAGTCTTAGTTACATCTCTCAGTGACCAACTCACCTGAACATTTGATTAATCACCAGAAATGTTGACACTCACACGGTTAACGGTTAACAGTGAGCTTACATGAATCAGATTCCCGATTTTTGTAAAAGTAAACAAAAACAAAAAAATGTAAACAATCAAAGCTCTCAAGCGAAGTAACCCTTTTAAAGAAAGTTAAAATAGAAAAAAATGGCTGTTGTTGACTGCCTGATTCAGAGAACAGAACTCGCTTCCTACTCTGATGTTTTAAAATGGAGTGATGATGGCTCAATTGCCATTGACACAAGTGGTCATATGACTGTCTTGAAACCCAAATATGTTGATGATGATGTTAAAATTAATCCTAATAATATACTCAACCCATTATTTGACGTCCAAAAGATACATTTAGACACTCTTCCTAGAAACGAATATTTTAAAAGTGAATTATCAGATGAAAAAGGATCAACTTTATTTAGTACTTTTGAAGTTTCCATTGTTAAATTTGATTGGTCTCCTTTAACTTCAACAAACCAAACTTATTTAACTCTTTTAACTAATCATGGTAGCTTATTATTATGGAAAGATGGACAGTTATTTAAAGATTTAACACAAGACAACATATTTGAAACAGAGGCTCAATTTAATGAAAATCTTGCTACTTCTTTCAAGTGGACTAAGAACAACAACAATAAGCCTATTCTTACAATTGGGTTTGCATCAGGTCACATCAAAGAAGTCTACATTGATGAAACAGACTCAAGCATTATAGAATACCCTCGTTTGAAAGTTTCAGACTATCCAATATCTCTCATTGCTTCAAGTTCAGGAAAAGTTGTGACAGTTAACATAATAAATGAAATTCATTTATCAACAGATAGTGAAGTAATTCAACTGAAATCCAGCGATAGGTTCAAAATCTATGATATTTACTTTTCAGGTGGAGACTACTTGGTCTACGTGTCACCAGGGAAACTTTCCAGAATCTCTTATAAAAGTTTAATAATTGAAACTCTAACAATCAACATCATTTCAACATCTAAGATCATTGGCTCAGACAAAAATAGTGTTCTAATAGTTTCTGATTCAAATTCAATTAAAATTGATCTTGTGAATTTTGTTCAAATAACTGATGATATTATAGAACCAGTTTTCCAAAACAAATTAAAGAAATGGAACTCAAATTTTAATGATTTCAATACAAAGATTTTTAAATTAAAATGTTACGGTATCTCAACAAATTATTCAGGAAATATAATTGCAGTAATTTATGACATTCAAAATACCAATAGTTTTAAATACAAAATCTCATCAGAAAATACATTCACCATTTCATTTATTATCAAGGAGCAATTTCAAGAAATTAGAAACTCGACTATTCTTGCCGCTTTTCAAAATTATAAACTATCTGGTAGTTTAATACGTTATTATAGTTCAGATGAATTTAACACTACTGAGAAATCAACAGATTTTAAACAATTCCTACATGCATTTGTCTTTAGGAATGCGAAATTAACTGAAAAATTATATGATAATGTTATTTCTGGTGATAAAAGTGATGATATAATAAAATTATTTGCTCAAGAAGTTGTTAATTTTGTGCAGTCCAATCATATTATGCTGTCAAATGAGATTGATAAGTTTGTTTATAATGCTTATTTGAGGATTTTGAATTTACCTAAATCAGATTTATCTGAATCAATTACTTTGAAGACTGAATCATTTTCTCAAACTTTCATCCTTAAAAATAATACAGAACTAGATAAAATGAAATCAACTGATGAGATTATTTGGTCTACTTGCGCTTTAACATTTTTACCAATCTTGACCCCAAGAGTTCTATTTGATCCAGCCACAAATAAGAGAATAATAGATATTTCAAGAGATACTGTCAACTCATACGGAGAATTTACAACTGAAATATTGAATCTAAATCTGATATCTTTATATAGTGGGCTTAACTACATAAGAAAAGAATAAATTAATTTCACTCATTGAAACAACAACTTTATATATTTTCTAAATTGTGAGAAGAATGACATTTTTTTTCTTTTTGGTTTCTTTATAACACCTCTAAACTTTGATCTTTGTTGAATTAATGAGAATATGAAAGTTGAAATCAACACTTCAACATTAATTTTATCATAATTGAAAAATATTTCATATCCACTTAGATTACTGTCATTGAATTCTTTACAAGTTGCGACTCTTTGATGTACTATGATCTCTGATTTGGAAATGTATGGATCCTGTTCTTTTAATATGATTTCTAAATGCCTTAATTCAACCCATCTTAAAAATGTATGATTATTACCACCAAATGTAAAATCAGTTTTAATTCCAAATTCAATATCACTTATTCTTGATAACTTCCAATCACTGGCCACTTTTAAGACAGAAGATCTTCTTTTAGTTGAAGGCTCTTGAATAACTGTATCCAAACTTATATATTTTTGCAAAAGACTATTTCTCATTGTCGATAGTGTTGTTTTGTTTGTACAATCAGAAATGTACCATTTGTTACCAATTCTCGCAACTTTTAGTATTCGTTGTCTTTTCGAATTCCAAACTGACAGTGAAGTGCTCGTTTCGGGTATTAATATTAATTGGTTAACAGTGGATGCCATAGCAAAGATCTTGTTTAATTCTGATCTTTGCTGAAATCTGGTTCTGTAATACTTTGTGTAAAATGCAACCGAAATGGCTAAAACTATCGTTGCTGGAAAGAGAACATTTTCTATGAAATCAACAACGTCTAGACCGTCCATAATTCCTCAAAGTAGTAGCCTAATGGAATGAGTTTAAGACTATAAAACCTCAATTTTAACATTAACACAAATTGCACTCAACTCATTTTTACCAAGTTTGACACAAAATTCAGAGAGAGAAAAACACGAAAAAATTTCAATTAAAGTAGATCTACTTATATGCATTAATTATATAAAAAACACAGATTATAGACAGCCAGTCAAAGCATGCTGCCATGAAACAAGCAGGCCCTCTGAGAAAAACATACAATCATCCTTACTCTCCGTATGAGATTCAATTAGACTTTATGGATGCTATAACTAATGTGCTTGATAGGAATCTGAAAATTGGAATATTTGAAAGTCCAACAGGAACTGGTAAGACTTTATCATTGATCTGTTCAACAATTACATGGCTCAGAGAAAATCAAAAAAGAGGAAAGACGGACACAATCGATGATGGAAGCGATGAAGAGCCAGACTGGATTAACGCGTCATATTCAAACCTTGTTCAAGACGAAGAATTACATGACGTTGAAAGATATGAGAAAAAATTAGATGAGTTAGCGCAGAAGAAAAGACATAGAATCATTAGAGATGAGAAGAAGAACCCATTCAAAAGGGCCAAAATAGAGGTCAAAATACAACATGAAAATGATGATGAATTTTTACCCAACGATTATGTATCAGACAATGAACATGATGTTGAACCGGACAGATTAAACCAAAGAGAAAAGAACGAACAGTTAACTAATGAGATAGAAAATTTGAAAAAGAAGATGAATGAAAGAGATCAAGACTATTCATCAATCTTAGATCGGAAAACTCAAATTATTTTTGCTTCCAGAACTCATTCACAGTTGAATCAATTTTCCTCACAATTGAGATTACCAAGATTTCCATCATCATACAAATCACTTGAGAATCAGCATTTAAGATACCTTCCGTTGGGCTCAAGAAAACAGCTTTGTATTCATGAAAAAGTTTCCAGAATGAATGATGTGACATTGATGAATGAAGCTTGTCTTGATTTGCAAAAATTAGATTCTGATAAAAACTGTTCATATCATCCTAAGTTAAACCAAAAAAATATGGAAGACAAGATGATTGATTTCAGGGATTTTGTTTTCTCAGAAGTTCATGATATCGAAAGTTTACCAAATCTTGGTAAAGAAATTGGAGTTTGCCCATACTATTCAGTTAGAAAAGGAGTTCAAAGTTCAGAGGTATTGACCCTACCGTATCAATTATTATTACAAAAAAGTTCAAGAGACACTTTGGGAATTTCGTTAAAAAACTCAATTGTTATTATTGACGAAGCTCATAACTTACTAGATACAATAACTTCCATTCATTCTGTTTCAGTTTCCACTGAAGAGTTTAAACTTTGTAAAGATTCTTTGAAAAAATATATTTCCAAATTTTCTAGAAGAATGAATGGTGGTAATAGAGTTCATTTACTAAAACTAAGCAAGACTATTGATCTTATTATAAAATATTTCAACAAATTTGAGAAAATCAAACCTGGTCAAGTTATTGATTTATTGGATATGTTTCAAGGTACCACTGGTGATCTATTAAACATTCATAAATTGGATAAATATCTCACAGTTTCCAAAATTGCATTCAAAATTGAATCTTACATGGATAAACAAGTCAGAGAAAATTTAGACGTTAAAGGTTCAAAATCTCCAATCTTGTTTAAAGTTGTTGATTTTTTGAAAGCAATTTCTAATCCGTCAAAAGAGGGAAGTTTTTTCTTTGATATTAAAGGTCATAAAACTTATCTGTCATATATGTTACTTGATCCATCTCAAGTTTTCAAACAAATCGTTGATGAATCTAAATGTGTAATACTAGCAGGTGGTACAATGGAACCAACTGAAGATTTCACTAATTTTTTATTTCCATATGTTGAAAGCAATTTAATTGAAAAATTCACTTGTGGTCATGTTATTCCTAAGGAAAACCTTGGTGTGTTTATTGTTGATAGGAACAAAACCAATTTTGAGTTTTCATTCTCCAAAAGAAATGATATTAGTATGATCAATGATCTTGGAGATTCTGTGCATATATTAATCCAAAATATCAAAGGTGGTGTGGTAATGTTTTTACCAAGTTATAAATATCTATCAGATATTATGGAAATTTGGAAAAAATCTGGAGTTTGGGAACCAATCAATTCAACAAAGAGGATATTCACAGAATCAAGTTCGAAAGATATATTATCTGATTACTCAGAACATATTGCGTTAGGTAAAGGTGGGTTATTGTTATCAGTTGTTGGTGGTAGTCTCTCAGAAGGAATCAATTTTTCAGATGATTTAGCAAGAGCGGTTATGATTGTTGGATTACCTTACCCAAACGCATTCTCTGGTGATATGGTTTTAAAGAAGAAATTCATCGAGGCAGAAGTATTCAAAAAGACAAAGGATCAAAGAACTGCCAGTGAAGCTACAAGGAATTTTTATGAAAACATTTGTATGAGAGCAGTTAATCAAAGTGTTGGAAGGTCAATCAGACATATTAATGATTATTCAACCATCTATTTATTTGATTCAAGATATAATTCAATGAGAATTCAGAATAAATTGAGTAATTGGATTAAAGAAAGAATCACAAAAACTGAAAAATTCACAGAAATCATAGAATTAACTAAAAGATTCTTTGATCAAAAGAAACAGTTTATTTAATTATTTATTCAATAACAAAAACATTTTAACATAATCGAACTAACATTTGTAGAATCTTTTGTGAAGCAAGGATTCGTCTAAGCTCCGGGTAATTTATTTTCTGGAATGAAAAAAAAATAATTGTTTACATTTCTTCGATTGAACTTGATCAAACATACCGTTTCAATAAAAGCAAAATGGTGCAAGATACTGCTGCTGATGTTGCTGTCATTTCAAGCAGAACCAAAATCTTAAACGATTTATTGGAAAGCGCTTCATCACTACCTCATAACGACTCTGATTTAGGATCAATTCAGTTAGGTATCAATGAAATCAGGAAAAGGGCTCACAGATTGCGTAAATCTAAAGTAGAACATTCTGACCACCTTGACAGTTTAACCAAAGCTCATTATTTATTAGCTGGTAAAATTGCCATTGAAACGATTGAATCTGAATTGAAATCATTGGAGCAACATAAAGGTTTAGAAACTAAATCAAAGCCAATTCAAAGTACCGATCTAGATAGTTATTTAAGATCCAAGAAAAATGAAAACATTTTAACTGCAATTGAACAATCATTAAGTTCAGCAGCGAGTGATTTTGATAAATTTGTTGCCCAAAACATAACTTTAGATTGGAAACAAAGAAGAGAATCAATTAGAGAAGCATTTGGTATAACAAGAACCAAAAATGCTACTAATGTAGCTGATAAAAAGCATAAAGTCTCAAATGCTGGTCAAATTACTTGGGGTAAAGCTGTCAGATTATTGGATGATAACACTTTCAAATTAAACGTCAACGAAAGTTACTTAATACGAGCAAAGTTTGAGCATTATGCTAAAATTATCAATAGATTGAATAACTATAGACAGTCAATTGCTAATGGAACTAAACCTGAAGAGGAACTAGACTTAGCAACTGAAATATCTCTAGTGTTTAATTCTGGGTCAGATTTGAAATCCAAACAATTTCATGAAAGTTGGCAAGTTATTTCTCAATTGAAATCGGCAAGTACTAGATCAAGTACTGATGTTCAAACTTTCAAAGATAGAACTATTCAAAAGGCTAAAACTCATTTAGAATTACAATTTTTCGATTATATTGATAATATCTATAAGAATAAAGTTGTCAATAAAGGTGTTCCAACTATAGTTAATAAAGTTAAAAGCTTCATTGAATACCAAAAATTAAATTCAAATGGTAATTTATTAATTGTCAATGGTTTACCAATTTGGGCATTGATTTTTTATTTATTGAGAGCCGGTTGTGAAAAAGAAGCATTAACTTTAGTTCTAGAGAATCAACAAGTTTTCAAGAAAGTTGAACAATCATTTGTTTCTTATTTTAAAGCATATGTTAATTCTCAAGATAAGAGACTACCACAGTCGTTAGTTGTTCAAATTCAAAATGAATTCAGTTCCCATATTAAGAAATCAGTTGATGGAGATCCATATAGATATGCAGTTTTTAAAATTTTAGGTAGATGTCAATTATCAAGAAGAAATCTTTCTAATATTGCCTTAACTGTTGAAGATTGGGTTTGGATGCATTTAATGTTAGTTAGAGAAGATAATCCAAATGTTGAACCAATACATGAAAAATATACACTAGAAGATTTCCAAGAGATCATTTTATCATATGGACCAAGCAAGTTTTCATCAAATTATCTACAAATTTTATTGCTTACTGGATTATATGATGAGGCTATTAAATATGCTTTAGAATTGAATGAAATGGATGGTGCTCATTTATCAATTGGTTTATCATATTATCAATTAATTCAAAATTCAAATGAAGGTGAGTCATTGAAAGAAAAAGGATTGAAATTTAGTAGATTATTGGGTTCGTACATCAAAAGTTTCAATTTTTCAGATCCAAGGATTGCAGTTGAATATTTAGTCTTAATTTGTTTATTTAAAGATCAAATTGCAACTTCACATGAAGCCTTAAGAGAATTGATTTTAGAAACTAGAGAATTTGCTATTTTATTAGGTAAAGTTAATACTTCAGGTGTTAGAATTCCAGGTAAAATCGAAGAAAGAAAAGCTTTAATATCACTAGATAAAGATTTCCTATCTAAAGTCACGGAACAAGCAGCTTTCACTGCGGATAAAGAAGGAAGAGCTTATGATGGGTTATTATTATATCAATTAGCCGAAGAATATGAAATTGTTATCACCATTGTGAATAGACTACTAGGTGAATATTTAAGTAATACTGAACTAGAAGAGCCACTAATGGATGGTAATAGCGAAACTAATCCAATTTTGATTGCAGAGAACTTATTGGCCACATATCAATCAATTTCTATGAAGAATAGAACTATCTGTCAAAAATTGTTAAAAATTTCTGAAATTAGACAAGTATTTTTAGAGAAAAAATGGGATCAAACATTAAAGCAAATTGACGAGTTAGATATTCTACCAGTTAATTCAAATACTAATCTAACTACAATTAGATTGAAAGCAGAAGAGTTACAATATCTTGATGAGAATCTATTGAGAAATGTCCCTAATTTGTTAATCATTACAATGACTTCAGTTGCTCAAAGTAAAGAACAAATTTTCAGTAGTGTTTTAAACAATTCCATCAAGGAAGAAAAAGCTAAAGAATTGAAATTGATTGCTAAGAATTGTGTTATCTTTGCAGGTATGGTTCAATATAAGATGCCTAGAGAAACCTTTAACCTATTGATCAGCTTAGAAGCTTCTTTATAGTGTATATGAAAAAATCTACTAGATGTAAATCAATTTAAAACAACAACAGTTTCCAAAATCCTTCATTAAGTGTAAAACGTTATATTTTGTAAAAAAAAGGCTCTGGTGTAGAGATCATATGTATCATTAGAGGAAAATTTCACCTAATGAGAGTGAGAATGTGAATGTGAGTTTTCTTTATTGCTATTATCTTTATTATTTTCATTATTGTTTTCATTATTATTTCCATTTTCATGAGAATGATTGTGTTTATTCTTTGAATAATCTGGTTGAACTTCATATGAATTTGGTGTTGGTAGATTCTTGACTTTCTTCTTCTTTCTTTTTTCTGAATTATTTTTCTTTTTATCATCATCATTCTCACTACTACTAGACCCTGATGGTGAAGAATCAGCATGATCATCTTCACAATCGCATTCTTCTTCATCAAAATCCTTCTGTGGATGGAAAATACAGCAGACTATGGTCACAATTAGTATAACTCAGTAATTTCGTGGTATAACATGATTACTTACTTTTAGATTTCTTTCTATTTAAAAATTCATTATCAACAGTACCTTCTTCCCATCTAACTTTTGGTCTATTGGCTCGTCTCTGCGATGGGTTTTCAGATCCACGAAGATGTAATGTTGTTTGTGGTATATTTGATATATCTTCCTCTACAAGGACTGACTGTTCTCTGCTGTTCGTCATATTTGGTTATGTGTTTCAATTCAGACTATTGGCTAAGTTCTCTACGATGTATGGAATTTGTATAGAAGTTCACAGAAAAATGAACGGGCACATAACCATATCACATAATCTTCGTATACTTTCTGTGTCGCTGTAATTATTGTTATCTTAGTAGTACATGTTGTATCAATTGGCTAATAAACTCAATGCTCCAGTAGTTCACCTTAGAGTCTTGGGTTGATCTAGTGAAAGATTCGCTATTTTTTTAGTCTCTTGTGGAGAATTCTGCTAATTTTTAGTGAGACTATTTTCCCACTGATAAGAAAACTAGAAAATTGACTCTGATCTGAATTAGAAATAAAAATTTCAGACCTAAACAATTTATAGCATTCACATTTAAGACCCTACCAATATCAAAATGACTGAAGAAACTCTTGTTTTCGATTTGGAGTTAAATAAGCCGGACGATTATAGAGTTCTCAAGGATCTTCTTGCTGGTACTGTCGGTGGTATTACCCAAGTTCTAGTTGGTCAGCCGTTTGATACTACTAAAGTTCGTTTAGCTTCAGATACTCAAGGAAAGTACAAAGGTGCACTTGACGTCGTGCAGAAATTGATCAAGGAGGAAGGTCCACGAGCTTTCTACAAGGGGACATTAACGCCTTTGATTGGTGTTGGAGCTTGTGTTTCCATTCAATTTGGGGTTAATGAGTACATGAAAAGAATTGTCTTTAAAAATGAAAAACATCTATCAGGTCTACAATACTACACAGCTGGTTCTGTTGCAGGGTTGGCTAACTCCATGCTAGCAAGTCCAATTGAACTGATCAGATCAAGATTACAAACACAAATTGAAGGTAACTTGGGTCCATTAGGTATGATCAAAAGTATTTATAATAAACATGGTGTTCTCGGTTTAACGAAAGGGTTTGCTCCAACTGCTATAAGAGAAGCTCATGGAATGGGTATCTACTTTTTCACTTATGAATATTTAGTTCAAAGAGAATGTATTAAAAATAACATTGAAAGAAATGAAATTCATGGTTCGAAATTATGTTTATTCGGTGCTTCTTCAGGTTATGCAATGTGGTTTACTGCATATCCTGTTGATTTCATTAAATCAAGATTACAAACAGATAGTTTGGAAAATCCAAGATATAAAGGCGTTTTTGATGTTATTAGGAAGACTTTTAAAACTGATGGTATAAAGGGGTTCTTTAGAGGGTTTACTCCAACTATTCTAAGGGCAGCACCTGCTAATGCTGCCACTTTTTACGCATTTGAATTAGCAATGAGAGCATTAGGTTAGATCGATACACTTCTGTTTTTATATAGAGATTATTCATTATTCTACAATCATATTTTTAGTTTTATAGTTTTTTTTAAAAAAGGATAATTTGTAGTTTTAAATAAAATGCCATAATTAGTTGAATGAATCATGATCTTCTAATCTTCTTAGTAAATAATCAACCTCAACTTTCTTAGTTAATGGAATAATATATTCTTTATAAATTTTTGCTAAATATTCTGGAGTAATTTTAGTTTCTTTTAAATGTGGGTCTGTACCATATGCTTTACCCTTTTCGATTAACCTTTCTAAGATTTTTGCTTCAACAGCAGCATTAGTAATAGCTGCATCGATACCTGGTACGTCACGTTCTTTAATTAATTTGGTGAATTTTTCCTTTTCAGTTTGAAATTTAACTTCAGCAACAAACTTACCAAAATGAATTCTTCTTGATAAAGCTTGTAAAGTTTCAATGTCACAAGTGATACAAGAACCAAGATTTTCAGGTTGATCACCTTCTTTGATGCTGATTAATGGAATGATGTTTTTCACGTAGACGTCTTTAATGATATCATTTATATTGATTTGATCTGAATATGATGCCAAAATCTTTGGGTAATTGATTGAAGGTAAAATTGGTGTTAATATTTCTTTTGGAAAAAATGGGACTTCATCAGGAGATTCAAATCTTCTTAATTGTGAGTGTAATTTCTCCAATTGCATTAAAGCATAATCTAATAATGAACCATCATAATTTTCAATTGGAAAAGTATTTGATTTATAAACTGATGGGGATTTGTAGAATTGGGATCTTTCAATGAAATCAAAGATGATAGTGTCCTCCATACGGATTAGGACATCTCTGATATTTTGTAGATTGAGGACAGTGTCTGGCTGTAAGAAATCAAGTGACATTTTCCTTTCTTAGTAAAGTGTCTAGACAGGATTGTGGATTGGAAAATTGAAACTTTTGGCACTTTCATTATTTTCGCGAATTCTTCAACACTTTGATCTCCGAATCCCGATTAAGCATTAGGACAATATGCATCATCTCAAACCCGGGTGTTGTAAGTTCTGAGCAAAATAGATCCACTCATTTCTATTCCATTTCACCAATGACTTCCCTGATTAAAGACTCATTCTCTTTAGAACTTCTATCCAAATGCTCCTTTTTCCTGTACAATCCAAAGGTTCTAAACCATAAAAATCTTCTGATTCTACTTAATTTAGTAGTATCAAGACCATAATTAATGTAAGCCATATTCAAATCCTCATCAGTTTCATCATGCACTTTTCTGTTCTGTAGAATGGTCTTTTCAACATTTTCTAAAACATACCAAAATTGTAACGAGGCAGTCGCAATTATAAAACAAATAATTGCTAACAAAACCTTCATTTTATCCTGTCTTAGTTCTTCTCCAGACATAGCTTGATTTCTGTGTAGATTCTGATAATCTTCCCAATTACTGGCGTTCCAATACTCTTGTGATGAGTAGTACGGTTTTGCAGCATGTGTGGTTCTATGTCTTGAAAATGCATCTTCATATAGTCTATTAGAACTTGCACCCCATCCAATTCTATGACTATCGTACATTGCTTTCTTTCTAGCATCTTTCAATAACGCATAAGCATCTGATAATAATTTAAATCTATCATTCTTGTGTTCATTTGTCAATGATTTACCTTGATGATCTTTCAAATCTTGGGCAGTAGCAATATCAGGGTGATATATTTTAGCTAACTTGTAATAATGGGTTCTTAGCTTTTGTTTGTCGAAGGATGAAGGTGATAGGTTAAGAATATCATATGGAGTTGGATTTGAATGCTTAGGCCATTTATGATTGTTATCGTGTGGGTGATCAGATAAGATTGATGCAAACCTTTTTGTTGTGATGATGTTAAAGTTAAATTTGAAGGGTGCTCTTCTGGTGAGTACGTTCACTGTTGGTTGAGAGAAGTATAACATAAAGTAATCAAGGTATGTTACTAATTGGATAAATAGGAAAAGTAAGGGATCAATTGACTGAAAAATATTCCTTTTCTTTATATTTATGTCATTTCGATTCGGGATTTGAAGAGTAAGCTGGTCTATATAATTTGAATCGAGAGAAGATAAAGACTTTTCCAATTACAATTTTCTTTTGATGATTAGTCCTTAGGAGAATGAATCATATTTGAGTTTCGTCTCAGTTGCTGAACCCTCAAACTCTTGAGGTTACTTAATTTTGTTTTCCTCTCTCCCTATACTAAAAGTGGTTTTTGTGATAGATTTATTTGTGGTTCTTAATGTACTTGAAGAAAAATTGTGTGAGAATGTGGTCAATTCGATTAAAAATCATCACAGATCATAGTTGAAAGGTGGTGGTGTTTGTATCAAGAGGTTTGACTTAGAATCAAATCAATATGGCTAAAATCTTAGGTGATAATACCAATATCAACAACATTCCTAATCAAAGAAGGAATCACTTTCAAAAACAATCAAAACCAGGCTATACTGTCTATGAGGAAGCAAATTTCTACATTGACTCAAGATATCATATAGAAGAAGTATTGGGGAAAGGCTCTTATGGAACTGTATGTTCTGCTTTAGACTTCATGAATCCTGAAAAACCAACTCCAATTGCAATTAAAAAAGTTCAGAATATATTCAATAAAGAAGTTTTATTGAAAAGAGCAGTTAGAGAATTGAAACTAATGAGATTCTTCAAAGGTCATACAAATGTGGTTAATTTGATTGATTTAGATATAGTTTATTGTTCCCCATATGATGGTTTATACTGTTTTCAAGAGTTGGTTGATTATGATTTGGGAAGAGTTATACATTCATCAGTACAGTTTTCAGAATTTCATATTCAAAGTTTCCTATATCAAATGTTATCAGGAGTGAAGTATATTCATTCTGCTGATGTAATTCATAGAGATTTGAAACCAGGTAATATACTAGTTACAGTTCAAGGTACTTTAAAAATTTGTGATTTTGGTTTAGCTAGAGGTATTGCATCTAAATATTTTAAAACAAAATCCACTCATATCACTAGTTATGTTGCCACTCGCTGGTATAGAGCACCAGAGTTGTTATTAAGTAGAAGACATTATTCCAAATCTGTGGATATGTGGGCTGTTGGTTGTATATTTGCAGAATTATACGGTAGAAAACCTCTATTTATTGGCGATGATCAAATTCATCAAGCTACTGAAATTCTAAAGGTTTTGGGAACACCAAAAAAGGAGATCATCCTGAAGTATGGCTCAAGCCTGGCTTGGGACTTATTCAGTCTTCCAAAACCTCAATTCAAACCAATGGAATGGCACAAAGTTTACCCATTTGCAAGCCAGGATGCCCATGACTTATTGGGTAAAATTTTATGTTGGGATACAAATGAAAGATATACTGTAAATGAGGCATTGAGTCACAGATTTTTGAAAAATATTAGGGATGTTAATAATGAATCAGTTTCAAGAGATTTATTTGATTTTGGATTTGAAAATCGTGCTTCTTCATTAAATGATTATAAGATTTTAATACATGAAGAAGTTGAGAACTTCAAAGTGGAAAGATTAGGCAGTTTATTAAATTTGAGAAAGTTATAACTTATAGTTGAAGACTTACAAATACACATTCATAGCTGTTTATCATTGAACAACTTTTAGATTCTGTAAGATTTATATTTTGTGTTTATTAGTTCATCCGCATTAGGAAAGGTTATGGTTCTCTCATGAGTATATATTATTCTGACACAGTTAAAGACGTTATATTTGAATATTACACATCAATCAACTAAAGTGGAGAGTGATATAGAGGAGAATGGGCGCAGAGCTATCTTTGATGGCTCCAACAGCCCCATCGATTGCTGTTTCTGCATACGTGAATGTCCTTGAAAACATTCAATATTCCAAACAAATTGGTCAATCAAGATTCTTGAAAGCGATAAGAGCCAATGATCTCAACGGCGCAATTGTTGTTAAAGTATTCATCAAACCAAACACATCAAGTATAGATCTTTCGAAATGGTCACATTTATTACAGAGGTATAAAAAGCAATTAAGTCAGATAAGTGGAGCTTTACCATATTCTAAAATCATTGAAACTGATAGAGCAGGTTATTTGATACGACAATTCATTAAAACCAATGTTTATGATAGAATAAGTACAAGACCATTTCTTGAAGATGTCGAGAAGAAATGGATTGTTTTCCAATTGTTGAACTCGTTGGCAAATTGTCATGAGAATGAAATATATCATGGTGATATTAAGACAGAGAATATTTTAGTAACTTCTTGGAATTGGACTTTATTGAGTGATTTTGCTCCATTCAAACCAGCTTATTTACCCGAAGATAACCCTGGGATTTATTCATTTTATTTTGATACCTCACAAAGAAGAAGTTGTTATATAGCACCTGAAAGATTTCTAGATAACACAAAAGAATTAAACTCTTATAATGACTCATTGAATTCACAAATGGATATTTTCAGTTTAGGTTGTGCAATTGGTGAAATATTTCTAGAAGGATCTCCAATCTTCTCATTAGCTCAATTGTATAAATATAAAAGAGGTGAATATTCTCCAAATCTATCAGGGATCTTAGATGTTCAAGTTAGAGAATTAGTTGAAAGTATGATTAGTTTAAATCCAAATGATCGACTTTCAGCAAGGGATTATCTTTTGAAGTTTAAAAAGTTGATATTTCCTGAAACTTTCTATAACTTCCTTTATGAATATTTCCAAAACTTTAATGATATAACGTCAGATTTCTCAATTGATCATAATATTCAAGAACCAGATTTGAGAATAAATAGGTTATATAATGATTTTGATAAGATTGGTCATTTTTTGAAACTTGAATATCCCATGACTGAAAATAAGAAACTTAATATCCATGGTTTAACATCTGTACAGTTCATTGATTTGTTACCATTAGGATTATCATTACCTGGTATCCCAAAAGGATATAAACTGAGATCAACTTCAAAACTTGAGTCTTCGCAAATTCAATCAACTTCACTGATTCTTTTAAGTTTAGTTTTCACTTCATTAAGACATGTACATTTAGAGAATTCCAAAATACAAGCATTAGAGTTAATTTTAGCATTATCAGAAAGAATTGATGATGAATCTAAATTGGATCGCTCATTACCATATATCATTTCATTATTGGATGATCCATCTCATAATGTTCAAGCTCAGGCATTAAAGACACTAACACAATTGTTATTATTGGTCGATTCAATTGGTCCAGTAAACGTTCTGATTTTCAGAGAATATATCATTCCAAGACTAACTAAACTACTAAAGAACTCAACCTCTTATGTCAGAGTTCAATTTGCAAGTTGTTTACCGTCTTTAGCAGAAGTTTCATTGAGATTTTATGAAATGGCAGCAATTTTGAAATCAAATGTTTTAGAAACTTCTATTGATCCTGAAACTGAAAATATTGGTATTGCAAATAGTGGAATGTTTGATATTTCAAGAGAAAGCTTAAGTGTTGATTTTGAAAGTTTTGCGATCTCTTTATTAACTGATTCCGAAGTTAATGTGAAAACCGCACTTTTGAGAGGTATATTGCCATTATGCTCATTTTTAGGTAAAGAGAAAACGAATGATTTAGTTTTAAGTCATTTAATAACTTATTTGAATGATAAGAACTCTTCATTGAGAATTTCATTTGTTGAATCAGTTGTTGGATTATCAGTTTATGTCGGGACAACTAGCTTAGAACATTACATTTTACCATTATTGGTTCAAACATTATCTGATCCTGAAGAATTGGTTGTTATTAAAGTTTTACACGTTTTCGAAGATTTATTAATGATTGGGTTAATTAGATCAGAATTCATATGGGATTTACTATCTGTTATCACGAAACTCTTGATTCATCCAAATGAATGGATTAAACAAGGAACGTTATCGTTGATTGTTACATTAACAAAAGATTTATCATTGGCTGATCGTTATTGTATGCTATATCCAATAATCAGGACTTACTTAGAGTATGATGTCACTGACTTCAGGTGGGAAACATTGTATTCTGTATGCACTAAACCATTACCTAGATCAATTTACAATTTAGCTTCAACTTGGGCTTTAAGGGCAGAACACAGTTTATTTTGGAAACAGTGTGAAAAAACTTCAATTAGAAGTAATAGTATCCATGAATTATTGGCAGATCAAAATGAAAAAGTTTCCTCAATCAAATATGGTAACACAGAGATACCTTTATCAAAGGAAGATAAAACTTGGATAGATAGACTGATTACTTCTGGATTAAATGAAGTGGAACTTTGGAAGGTTGTTGACTTAAGAGAATATATTTATAGAGTGGCTAAATTATCGTTCATTTCTCAAGCCACTAATGATTTTGAGTCAGGAAACATCAATATTCAAGAATTAGGTATATTACCAAGAAACATTTTCTTTGATACAAGTTCTAAATTTCAAACTGAGAGTTTTGCAAACAATATTGATGATGATGGAATTAGTCACACTGTTAGCTTTGTCGATGATAGACTTGCAGATGAGGACATCAATGATCAAGAAACTTTATTACAAACTCCATCAATGAATAATTTTAGTGCTGGTAAAATAGAATCAATGAATGCTACTAATCGCTTATCTGATGATTTTACAAAATCTCTGGTACTCAATAATAAATCAAAGGCATCACCATCAATTACAACTAATGAAGAAATAGTTTATGGGGAATTAGAATCGTCTTTCAATAAAACTCAAAAGATTGTCAAGCTGAAAAAAAAATCAAATGGTTCAATCAGGAATAATAATGTAATTAAAAACAGTTATGGTGGGAAAGATGAAAATATATTGAAGTTCTTAAGCACTATTAAAATTGAACCAATGTTGGATGAATTAGATGATTTTGCTGAAAAATTACCTTCACAAATCAAGAACCTAACTGTTAATAAAGCATGGAATCCAAAAGGTGACCTAGTATTCCACCTAAAAGAGCATAGATCTTGCATAAATACAATTGATGTTTCCCCAGATCATAGCTTTTTCATCACTGGTGATGATTTAGGAAGTTTAAAACTTTGGGACACATTCAAATTAGAAAGAAGTTTGTCGAATTCATCAATTTTCACAACTGAATTAGATTCGGCAATCACTTGTATCAAATTTTTAAAACATTATAACTGTTTTGGTGTTACTACAAAAGATGGATATATCAGAATAATGTCCATTGAATATTCTTCCAGTTTGAATAGTAAAGATAGAGTAATTAGTGGATTGAATATTATCAGAGAAACAAAACTTGAAAATGATGGAGATTATGTTTTGTTATTTGAATTTGGAGAGTTTGAATCAGTTAGTCTTTTATATGCAATCACAACATCGTGTGAAATTATTGGAGTTGACATTGGCAAAATGGAGAAGGAATCTAAATTAGTTAATGATCCAATGCATGGTCTAATAACTAGTTTTGCCATTGATTTGAATAATAGTTGGTTGGTTGTTGGTACTTCAAAAGGTGTTTTAGATTTATGGGATTTGAGATTCAAAGTACATGTAAAATCGTGGAAATTTAAAGCTGGTTTCAGTATTGATCAAATCTCCCCATGTTGTAATGATTTCCAATTAAATAGAAAGAGAAATAGATATATATCGTTAATTGGTGGAACTGGTGAATCTGATGTTATCATTTTCGATATCAGTTTAGGTCTATGCCGTGAAATTTTTACACAAGGTAATGAAAAAGCTGATTTTGATAGGTTTAATGTTATTGAACTTACCAAAGATAACCATCAATATTTGAATCTTGAAAGAGAATTAGAAGATGTTGCTAATTCATCATTCACTGCTATGAAATTAATTGAAACAAGTAATGATGCAAATAATAAGAAGTTTTGGATTTTAACAGCTACACCAACTTATGATTTGATTCTATGGAATGTTTATAATCCAGAAGAATCTAAATTAGTGTTGAGTTCAGGAATCAATTTCAAAGATAATGAAAAAGGTGACTACTCAACACCAAACTATGTAACGTCCCAAATCAATTCAAACTTAAGAATAACAAGTTTAAAAAATCCAAATGATTCGGAGGTGATTAAATCTGATAAGAGAAGAAAAAGAAGAAACAAAGGATTATTATCTGATGAGAATGATAAATTGATTAAAGGACATCATGATAAAATAACGGGAATTTCACTAGCTTTAGTGCCATACGAGATGATGATAACAGTTGATAGAAGTGGTACTCTCAATGTCTATAAATGAACAGCGCTCCTAACAATAATCTATTCAGTAATATTCGCGTCATTCTTTCTTCTCATAAAATTTTCGTTGAAGAAAATTCAGAAAATTTATAATTGCTTTGTAATTCATCAAAACAAATAAAGACAAAACAAAACAAATAATTTAAATAAGAAGTAAGTATTTAACAAAACCAGTAACTTTTATGTCGTTGTTTTAAATTTTGGAAATGTCTAGAAAAGAATCAACTCACCATGGGCTGTTTTAAACACTTTTTTATGAAGTGTCGGTGTTTTTTAGGTGTGAAATATCAACTCTAACTTCTATGTATCAACATTAGATAATCAACGTAAGGATTAGGTAATAGTTCAGGACCTACATGACGAGTGACACATAATTGTTAATGTTTTTGAAATGACAGCAAGGACTAACTTTGAATCTTTCAGTGAGTAATCAACAAACGTATTGGTCAGGGGATGAAAAAAAAAGAGCCATTGAAGAACAAATTGATCCAAGTTTCAGTAGAGAAGCTTTACATCCAATCAATCAATTAGCTCAACAAGAGGCAGTTGCTTTAACTCAACAACAAGGTCAAGCTCTGAATGAAGAAAACTATGATGTTGCTGCTGCTGCCGTTGCTGTTTCTGATAACACCACCGAAGATAATGCTAAAGCTGCTGAAGAATCTTTGATTCGTAATGGTAGACCATTAAGCACCACTAAAAGAGCTGCTCAAAATAGATTAGCTCAAAGAGCTTTCAGACAACGTAAAGAAGTTTACATAAAGGACTTGGAAGCTAAAGCTAAAGAAGTTGATGCTTTAAAACAAACTATTGAAGCTTTAAAAAATGAAAACATGGAATTAAGAAACTACAGCTTGGCTTTGCAAGGAAAACTGATTGAACAACCAGATATTCCAAGTCCCCCAATTAACTTCAATAGAGGTGCTAAAAAAGATTAAAAGATCGAGGGTTTTTTCTCTATATTCTACAGATTTTCACAAGAATATGGTGTTTCTTTTTATTGTTTGAACATTTCTTCCACTTGTGTGGTACTTCAGAAGATTGTGTGTATACGTTTATTCGCCTACTTCAGACGTTTTCTTGTATTTTTAATGTGATTTTTATACTTGTTTTATTTGTTTTGTAGTGAGAATTCTATTACATTTTTTTTAGCAAACAAAAGAATAGGATTGACGTAAATGGGATTAAAAAAGATTTCTAATTATAATTCCATTCTTGTTACTCTTTCAATATAAATAGTGAAGTGAATATAGATGTTTTTAATCAATTGGATTGTCAAATATATTGTTCAGAAAGTGGGTATACACTGAATTATTGTACTGGGACATAAATACTAATTGAAACTCAGGTATTCAGAGAGAATAAGTGGAATAAGTTTGGTACAGAAGATCCTTATTATGAAGAAGTAAGTTATCACATCATTCATACCAATATCTATGCAACTAACAATGCAATAGTACCAAACAGTACAACATTCTTTCTTTGGTGGTTCTAAAGTGAAGATCATGAAAAGACCAAGATCAGTTCCAGATGGACTTTCCAACAACGATACATCGATTTTAAGAAAAGTAATGAGAAGAGCATATCATCTGGACATGCTTTTCAATGTATTTGGATACAGAGTTGGTTGGAGTGGTGTTATTGGAGTGATACCTGTCGTTGGGGATGTTGTTGCTGTTTTATTTTCATTATTGTTGTTCAAACTGGCACGGGAAGTCGATGGTGGATTACCGTTAGACATACAAATCTCATTCTTGCTGAACATCTTAATTGACTTCTTGCTTGGTTTGATCCCAATTGTTGGTAATGTTGTTGAAGTTGTTTATAAAGCAAATTCAAGAAATGCACTAATTCTTGAAAAACATTTGGAGGAGAAAAGTAGAGCCAGTCAGACTTCCCATTCCTTAACAGACGTTCCAGTTCCACAACCAACAGCTGTTTCCACTTCAACGACTTTTTTGGACGTGACTTCTGTCATCTCTCAATAAATAAATGAATTATTCACTTTTTGTAGGAGGGAATTCCGAGGTGTCTCCATAATTTCTTTTAAAACTTATTTCGAGAACTCAACAGTTAAAATTGTTAGTGAAGTGCGATAAAACAACCAAATCATCATGGATACAGCTGCCATATTAGATCAATACACACAGGATCTATCTAATCTTCCTGCTGAACTTCAACATTTGCTTTCAGAACTGGGGACAAGCGACGCTGCTTTATACGAAATAAGAAAGAAGATATCTCAGAAAGATTCTGCAATTCATAAATTTATTAAACAACATGGTTCATTAACTAAAAATCCAAAAGAAGTTCAGTTATATCCTAAAATCAGAGAAGATTTTAAAAAAGCTGAAAAACTACAGAAGGAGAAGTGTATTTCTGCAAACACTACATTATTTTTAACTGCTAAACATTTAATTAAACTTGAGAACGATATGGAAAAATTGAAAGATGAAGGTTTATTAGTCAGTGATACAATCGACTTGGACATTGAAGACAATTTATTCTCAAGTAGGGGTACTTCAAGAGGTGCAACTGCTGCGCTCTCTAATTCATATGGTAATGAAAGTTTAAATAATAATTATTTAGATAATAACAATTATGAAATGGATTATGAGATTTCATCACAACTTAAGAAGAAACAAAAAATGACAATACCTAAATCATCAACACCATCAGCTCAAATACCCAATTCAACTGTTTCAACTTCAAATGGGTCCACTCCTGCTATTCCAGTAAAATCCTTAAAAAGACAAAGAAATGAAGAAACTAAAACTCCTGAGATTACTCAAGCTGTTACTAAGAACATGAGAATCCCTGATTTTGAAACAGTCGAGAATAATGATGTAGGTAATGATGCTGATGAAGATAAGACGTTATATTGTTTCTGTCAAAATGTTTCCTTTGGTGAAATGGTTGGATGTGATAATGATGATTGTAAGTATGAATGGTTTCATTATGGTTGTGTCGGTTTGAAAGAACCTCCAAAGGGAAAATGGTATTGTTCTGATTGTCAAGAGAAGATGAAATCAAGAGATAAGAAAAAGAGAAAATTATAAGTATTCTTTTCCAACAAAATTAATGATAATGACTTTTATAAATAAAGATTTTTTTTTTTTGTATTTTCTTCTCTATAAGAACAACTAATCTTTATTATACACCTTAGTTCTTTCTTTTATTAACTTAATAACCACAACAATGATCCTTGGAATATGAATGCGTACACAAATAAGAAGTAATTAGTGTTCTTTAAAGATGTATGATTCAAAGTTTGAGTTGAATTGTTGACACCACCAAATAAATTGAATCTAATTGCTCTTAATTCAAAGAAAGCGAATGACAACAATAAATAAACATAAATAAACCAATTGATGACTCTAAACTCAGAAACTGTTTTAATGATTAAAATTAGAATAATTGGAACAAACTTATAACCAATATAAGAGATCAAATCCCATGTCTTGGAGCTTATATTCAATAAATATAGCCCTAATTTCAATACAGCAAAGTCTAATAATAAATAAGCTAATGTTGAACTGGTTTTAAATCCAAAAACTTCAGGATGAAATTCATTCTTCAAACCTGAAATCAAAGCCAGCGTCAAGATGTAACTCACAATTCCCATCAGTGGAATGTATAAATCTGGTGCATTGGTGTCATCGTATGGAAAAGCGTATAAATCCGTAACATCTGAATTATCTTGTGATGATCTATAAATTCTAATCCAGCTTTTATTTCTGAATGGGAATAAAATCAGTAACAACTTACTAAAAACATAAGAGTTAGAAACTTTGAAATAATATTTGATATCTTGAGTGGAAACATATTTATTGATATTTTGTTCAACGAATTGAGAACCTGCAAGCATTGCATTTTGTCCAACTTGGAAAGTCATAGCAGCTGCTGGATCTTGTAAAATATTAGCTCCAAACATTGGTTGTCCTACCCCTTGATTAAACTGCTGCTGTTGAGGAAATTGAGATGACTGTCCTTGATTGTATTGATTTTGACCATATTGTTGGCTATATTGCTGTTGAGGTTGATATTGATTATATCGATTTTGTTGCTGTTGTTGTTGATGATTGCTTGAGTATTGTGGTTGTGGTTGGTGAAATTTTTGCTTCACTTCAGCGTTGTCTGAGTAAGGATTATACGACATTCTCACTGATTGAACCTTCAAAATGGACACTTTATTCACTTTGAAATTTCTTTCAATTTTTGGTCAATTTTGGATTTTTGCAGAACAAAAAAAAAAATCACGTGAAATTTGGTTATGAAACGATGGTTTGAAATCGATTGACGCGTTTTGATATTTCGCGTCTTTTTTCATTAGTGAAGAAGAAGAGCTGATATAAAAGCAAGTGGTTGACAATTATATTACTAGAAACGAAGATCATATATTATAAATATGGCCCAGCGAGCCAGTAACAAATTCAAGGGCTCCTCAACGGCTAGATTTGTCAAGAGTACCATAAACAAACGTGATAACTACGTGCCCAATACTAATAATAACACAAGTTATGGAAACAACAGTAATAACACTTTAAGAGGTTTAGATCAAGCTAAAAGATCAGATGAAATAGATTCAATGATGGGGTTTGAGAAATATGAAGCAGGTCCTTCCAAAACTGGTTGGTTAATGAACATGCATGCTACAACTATACCTAGCAAAGACTATGTTAGTGGAGTTTCAGCAGTTAATTATTATTTCTTAGATGATGAAGGTGGTACTTTCAAAGCCACGGTTCAATATGATCCATATTTATTTGTTGTTGCTACTCCTGGATATGAAACAGAAGTTGAAGAATATTTAAAGAAAATACTTGAAACGAATCTTAAATCAATATCAAGATTGGTGAAAGATGATTTAGCAATGCCTAATCATTTGGTTGGTTTACAGAAAAATTTATTAAAGTTATCATTTCCAAATTCTGGTGATTTATTTGAGGCTAGAAGACTACTACAACCGATTGTTAAAGACAATGTATCCAAAAAATCTGCAAAAGATATCTATTCTGCCGTCAATAATAAGTTTTCAAGTGAATCAGTCAAAAATGATATCTCTGAATACATAGAAGATATTAGAGAGCATGATGTTCCTTATACAACCCGTGTTTCCATTGATAGGAATATTAGAATGGGTAAGTGGTATAAAGTTACTGCTGATGAAAATGGTGTTATTTTTGATGAAATTTCTGATAGAATTGAATTTGGTGAACCAGTTACATTAGCATTTGATATTGAAACCACTAAAAGGCCATTAAAATTTCCTGATTCTGCCACAGATCAAGTCATGATGATATCGTATATGATTGACGGTGATGGGTTCTTAATAACTAATAGAGAAATCATTTCAGAAGATATCGATGATTTCGAATATACCCCGAAACCTGAATATCCAGGTTTATTTACAGTATTTAATGAAACTGATGAAAAAAGAACGTTAGAAAAATTCTTTGAACATATACGAGATGCAAAACCAACCATCATTGCTACTTTTAATGGTGATTTTTTCGATTGGCCATTTGTGGAGGCAAGAGCTTCAGTTCATGGATTGAATATGTATGATGAAATAGGTTTTGCTGTTGACGCTGAAGGTGAATATAAATCAACTTATTGCTCTCATATGGATTGTTATAGATGGGTGAAAAGAGATTCTTATTTGCCACAAGGTTCTCAAGGTTTAAAAGCTGTTACAAAATCAAAATTAGGTTACAATCCAATTGAATTAGATCCAGAATTAATGACCCCTTATGCCTATTCAAAACCTCAGATTTTATCTGAATATTCTGTGTCTGATGCTGTTGCAACCTTTTATTTATTCAGAAAAATTGTCAGTAATTTTATCAACTCTTTAGGTATCATTGTTCCATTAAATCCAGATGAATTATTAAGAAAAGGTACAGGTACATTATGTGAAATGTTATTAATGGTTCAAGCTTATGAAAATGGAATTTTATTACCAAATAAACATATTGATCCACCTGAAAGGTTTTATGATGGTCATTTATTAGAAACTGAAACTTATGTTGGTGGTCATGTTGAATCTTTAGAAGCTGGTGTTTTCAGATCAGATTTGAAAAATGAATTCAAAGTTGATCCAACTGTTATTGATGAAATTTTAGCAGATTTATCAAATGCTTTGAAATTTAGTATCACTGTTGAAGAAAAATCAAACTTGGATGATGTTACAAATTTTGATGAAGTCTATGAAGAAATTAAAGGCAAATTATTAGAGTTGAGGGAGAATCCCAAAAGAAATGAAAAACCAATGATTTATCATGTTGATGTCGCTTCAATGTATCCTAATATCATGTGTTCTAATCGTCTACAACCTGATTCAATGAAAACTGAAAAAGATTGTGCAGCTTGTGATTTCAATAGACCTGGTAAGAATTGTGATAGAAGATTAACTTGGGCTTGGAGAGGTGATTATATTCCTGCCAAGATGGATGAATATCATTTAGTTAAAAGATCATTACAGAATGAAACGTTTCCTCCAAAAAGAGCTGGATTTTCAAGAAGAAACTTTGAAGATTTACCATACCTTGAACAAGTTGCCTTAATTAAAAAAAGATTACAAGATTTCTCTAGAAAGAATTACCATAAAGTTAAGGAGACAAAAACAGTTGAAAGAGAAGCTATTGTTTGTCAAAGAGAAAATCCATTTTATGTTAATACAGTCAGGAATTTCAGAGATAGACGTTATGAGTTTAAAGGCTTAGCTAAAAATTGGAAGAAAACCGCTGATAAACAAAGTGGATTTGAAAAAGAAGAGTCAAAGAAAAAAAGTGTTTATTATGATTCTCTTCAATTAGCTTTCAAAGTTATTTTGAACTCTTTCTATGGTTATGTCATGAGAAAAGGTTCAAGATGGTATTCTATTGAAATGGCTGGTATCACATGTCTAACTGGTGCTACGATTATTCAAATGGCTCGTTCTTTGATTGAAAGATTGGGTAGACCTTTAGAACTAGATACTGATGGTATTTGGTGTATTATTCCTGCTTCGTTTCCTGAAAATTTCACATTTAATTTGAAAAATGGTAAATCATTATACATTTCATATCCATGTTCGATGCTTAATTATTTAGTTCATGAAAAATTCACAAATCATCAATATCAAACTTTAGTTGATCCAGTTACTAAAAAATATGAGACTCATAGTGATAACTCTATTTTCTTTGAAGTTGATGGTCCTTATAAAGCAATGATTTTACCAACTTCAAAAGAAGAAGGTAAAGGGTTAAAGAAACGTTATGCAGTCTTCAATGATGATGGATCCCTAGCTGAATTAAAAGGTTTCGAATTGAAAAGACGTGGTGAACTTCAACTGATTAAAAATTTCCAATCTGATATCTTCAAACTTTTCTTAGAAGGTGATACTTTAGAATCATGTTATGGAGCTGTTGCTAACGTTGCTAATCGTTGGTTAGATGTTTTAGATACAAAAGGTTCTAATTTAGAAGATGAAGATTTAATTGAATTGATTTGTGAGAATAAATCAATGAGTAAAAGTTTAGATGAATATGAAGGACAAAAATCAACTTCAATTACAACAGCTAAAAGATTGGGTGAGTTCTTAGGGGCTGAAATGGTGAAAGATAAAGGTTTAGCTGTTAAATATATTATCTCAGAAATGCCTAAAAATGCTCCAGTTACAGAAAGAGCTATTCCAGTTGCAATTTTTTCATCTGAATTATCAGTTAAGAGAAACTTTTTAAGAAGATGGTTGTTGAACTCTCAAATGGAAGATTTTGATCCAAGAAATATCATTGATTGGAATTATTATAAAGAACGTTTGGAATCAGTTATTCAAAAAATTATCACCATTCCAGCAGCTTTACAAGATGTTCCGAACCCTGTTCCAAGAGTTAAACATCCAGACTGGTTACATAAAAAGATCGCCGCAAAGAATGATAAAAGACAACAGTCATCTCTAAACAAGTTCTTCACACCTTCGACTACTAATCCAATCGATATTGTTAAAGATATTGAGGATATCGGTAAAGAAGATGCATTTAGAAAACCTTTAGTCTCAAAAGTTACCTCAAGAAAACGTAAAGGTTACCATAAAGAAACCGATGAACCAACTGAAGAAGAGATTAATTTATTAAATGAAAAATGTCCATCTCCAGATGATGATTATGTTGGTTTCCTACAATATCAAAAATTGAAATGGAAAGTTGCTCAAAAGGCAAGAACTAGAAGAAGAAACTTGTTTGGTGATTCTGGTGAATCAAGTCATAGATCAACAGTTGGTAATATGGTTAGAACTCAAGCTGAAAGTTTTGCTGGTTCAACTTGGGAAGTTATTCAGTATAAATTAGACTCAAATCCTGGTGATGTTAGAGCTTATGTTTTGATTGATGGTAAAGTTCAGTCTTTTGTTTTCCATGTACCCAAGAAGATCTATTTAAGTTTCAAGAAATCTATACTGCCTGGTGATTCTATTCCAAGTTGCGAAATTGAAAAAGTTACAAGTACTTTACCTAATGGTCATGATGCAACGAATCTTTTCAGATTAACTATGCCTGAATCCGTATATCAAGAAGAGATTACTAAAGCTGGTGGTTTATTAATGGATCCAAATATTTTAGGTTTATATGAATCTGAAATTGATTCAACAGAAAGAGTCATCATGGAATTAGGTAATTGTGTTGGATTTAGTAGCAATAAGATTGGTGCTTTAGGTAAAGGTTTGAAAAATGGTTTTGATATGAAAACTTTATCCATGTTTGGCTCAACTCATTATCTTTCTGATTTTAAACTAGACGTGTCTTACATTTTCCATATGTTTACAAATGACTATCAGATATTTTCCTTATTCAATGTTTGGTCAGATAAATGTATGATATTTGTTTTAAAACCTTCAAGAAATGCCCAACCATTATCTGGTAATATTGAAAAGACTTATAAAGATTTATATCAAGCAAGAAAGGAAAAGATTGAAGAACTCGATGGTATCGTTCATTATAAAGAAGAAATGGAATTTGAAATCGTCTACTTTGATGAATTATCAAAACTTTATAAGAAACTTAATAGTTTTGTTAACAAGATTAATGAAGAGAAGTTAACCAAACCAATCATGGTTGTTCAATCGCCAAATTCACCACAACTTATTAAATCATTGAAAGCATTACACGATTTTCCATTGATTCAAATGAAAACTTCAAAATCTCATTTACCTGCTCTTGGTTGGCAAACAATTGTTTTGAAAAGAGTATGTAAACATTATTTAACATTATCATACTGGATTAGAGATTTCAGAAATCTAGCTCGTTATTCAAATGTCCCATTATGTAATTTGAAAACTGATAATATTGGTTATTTGATTGATATAGAATATGCTAGAAGATTAAAGAGCAATAATATTGTTTTATGGTGGTCTCCAAAACCAACTCCAGATTATGGGGGTAAAGAAAAGGATTCCCTGTTTATTGAAAATGAAAATTTGCATTTCCCAGTTATAAATAATCCAGAGATTTATGAAACTGCTTCTTTAGAAATTGAAGTTAAAAACTTAACTATCAATACCCTTCTTACATCTGCTTTGATCAATGACGCTGAAGGTACAGATATGGCTGATGTTGAGACTGTTTTTAATAATAATAATGGTACCGCTATTCTTTCAGAAGACACATTTTCAGGTCCAAGTTTAGTTATTCTAAGAACAATGATCAAAAACTGGTGGGATGATGCTTTCAAAAGTAATACTATTGCAGATTCTATGGTTCATACTTTTGTTTCATGGATTCAAAGCAAAGAATCAATGTTATATGACTCATATTTGAAACATCATGTTCATAATTTAACTAAAAAAGCAATGTTACAGCTATCTGCAGAATTCTCAAAATTAGGTGCAACTGTGATCTTTGCTGATAGATCTAAGATTTTTTTGAGAACTAATAAGATCTCAGTTGAAAACTCATATGCATATGCCCATTATATCATCAAAGCTGTTAGAGCAACACCGTTGTTTAATTATTTAGATTTAAGAATTGATAAATATTGGGATATTTTGTTATGGATGGATCAGTATAATTATGGTGGTAGGGCTTGTTTGGAAATTACTGAAAGAGAAGAACAAGACTTGATTGTTCTATCAAAATGGCAAATCAGAGATTATTTACCAAAAATATATCAACCAGAATTTACAGACTGGATTCTTGTTTTCATCGAATCTTTGATCAAAGGAAAAGCTGAATCTTTCAAATCTGGAACACAAAGTACTCCAAGAATTACACAAATTCCATTCATTCTAAAAAATCAAAAGAATCAAGGTAAAGAACCTGAAGAAGATGTTGATCATGGTGTAACGGACTACTTCAGAGTTGCAATCATTAAGAGACTAAAGGGATTATTGCGTAATCAAACTGATGCAATTTTAGATACAGATAGAAAAGTTGATTATGAATTCCCAGAACCAGTTGGTCATCATAAGAAAATGAAAAATCCTCTATTAGAGTTAATCAAATCATTATCTGCTGTTTTTACATTGTCTAGTGCCAGAAGTTTAGAAATGGGATTACTAAGAAAAGAAATGTTGAAGACTGTTGATGCTGGTGAGTTTGCTAAAGATTCAATTTTTGAGAATCCAAGCACATCGCTGGTTATTCCTGGGATCTTATGTTCCTATTGTCATCAAGTTAGAGATCTTGATTTTTGTCGTGATGATGAAAAATCACTATGGTCCTGTACCGATTGTAAAATCCCATACAATAAATCTGAATTAGAAGAAGAGTTGATTAATTCATTACAAAGAATAATAATCAATTATTTCACTCAAGATTTAAAATGTTCTAAGTGTCATAAAATTAGGGAAACTGAAATGTCAGTTTATTGCCCTTGTTCGGGTACTTGGGTTGAATCCTATCCAAAAAAAGATATCATACAAAATGTTGGAATCTATAAAAATGTCTCAACACATTACAATTTAAAGTTATTAGATGATCTTATTGTTGATTCATTTTAGTCATTTACATATTTATGATACATAAATTATTAATCTAATGAATTTTTAACTGTAGTTTCTACTCTCTTACTCATTTATTTTAACACATAAGTACCATTTAAACTTCAACATTCTCAAAATTTAGTTTCTTTGGAGGCGGTGAATAAAGTTTAAAATAATCAACAGTTTGACCACCTAAAGTAGCCTCACCTTTAACTGGAAATTTGATCAAATTTCTGAATTTTAAATGATCATCACCACTTGCAAACCAAAAATCAATTAAATTCTGTTTGAATCCATAATCAAACGGTAACTCAGTGGCTGATAAATCACTTTTTAAACCTAAAGTCTGTCTAATTGCAATCATGAATTGATCAATTCCAGTTAAAAGGAAAAAAGTTGAACAAATATGTTTATGTGAATGTTTGTTGGATCCGTTTGTACCTGCAGTCATTTCATCATTAAGTAACTCTGATGGTGTACTTGAATAATATGGATTAGAGCCTCTATTGGCGTATCTAGTAAGGTTTGTGATTTCTAATGTTGTTAAACCTTTACTGATTTGAAAGAGTTGTGAAAATACTAAAAATGTTAACCACAGTAATTGAAAAATAGACCAAAATGATAATAACAGAATAAATCTTGAATGGTTCCACGCAGCACATAGTTCATCGTTGAATATAGAACATTTCAAATCATCATCGTCAAGTTCATCAAAATACTCAAATGCAGTAATGAGGAAGAATGTAATACCGAGTTCAAGAGATATGATAAAAAGCATGAAAGCTTTATGGTTTCTCAAACCAACATCATTATAAACCCAAGGACAGAAATGATCAAATCTAGCAACACATTTTTTGTAAAATTGAGAATACTTACTTCTTAATGGTTTTCTGATAAAAGTATGAATACAGAAATCTTTAGCATCATATTTTCCTTCTTGTAATAAATCATAAATTGTTTGTTTGATTTCGTCATTAGATTCTGGTCTATCTATGGTACCAGGATCTTTGAACATTGCTTCTCTGAAGTAGTATATAGTTGAGGAAAAGGATGTAATAAATAATAGATTTGATAATGGTGCTTCTAGAACCGTGTTTGGTAAAACAACAAAAAACCAAGTAACTAAAACCCAAAATGCGGTACCTGAGAATATACCTGATAAAAATGGTGATTTTATCAAAGATGAAGAAGATGATAAAATAAACGAAGGAAATAGTGCTTTTTTTAGTATGAAATCAGAACCAAAAAATATAACAATAAATGAAATCAAAGTCACTATAATGTTTTGAGATGAAGCAATTTTCAAACAAGCTCCTAATATAAGATAAGGGAAGAAAAAAGTTAGAAGCTTGGCCCATTTTCCATCAAAGAGCTTTTTAATTGGAGTTCCATCACTGTTATAACCTGATTCATATAAAGCATTTTTGAAGTTTGAGGTGTTATTCATGTCAACTGCTATAGCAAAACAATCTTTGCCGTCATTCGTTTGTTGTGATATATCTGATCCCTCTTCAATAAGTCTTTTCAAACAATCTTTTTGACCTCTAATCAAAGCCCAATGAAGTGGAGTGAAACCTTGATTATCTACTTTTCTAACACCTGCTTTGAATTTCAATAATGCATCAACACTCAAGGCATCACCTTGATAAGCTGCCCAATGCAAAGCAGTTCTCAAATTTGGATCAGGAACATCAATATCAACTTCTGGTGCACAAACTAACATATAGATAACAAGCATAATATTTGAAGAATGAACAGCTAGATGTAGAGCGTTAAAGCCTTGGGAATCAGTTTTGGTTGGATCAGCACCTTTTTTTAGTAAATAATCCACGATATACACTAATCCATAACGACAGGCCCAGTGCAATGGAGTAGCGTTTAGATCACCACCAGTTTTATCAACCACAGCACCATTTGTGACCAAAAATTTAACTACTGATAGTCTGTTATTAATACATGCCCAATGTAACCCACTAACGTTATTCTGGTCAACGTCTGATCCAATCTCAACAACACCTGCTTCAATAAGTTCTCTAACAACGACTACATCACCAGCTTGACATGCAGATATATATTTACTCAAAATAGGATCTTGTTCACCTAAGATCTCCCCATGTAAAGGCTTAGTTGACGAGTTTGTTTCAACTGATTTTAAAGAGATTGCATCCGTAGTTGATTTCAATGGTTGTTCTTCGACAATAACTGGTTGTTGGTTTTCTAGTAATGGCTCTTCAATGTCACTCATTTGCCTTGAAACATTTACTATTGTTTAATTGTTTTATGTCAAAGAATTAATTTGAGGAAAATTAAAACAAATGTTTGATGTAAATCCGAAACTCCGATAACCGTCTACAAGTACTTTATCAGTAAATAAATTCATTAAACATTTCACTGGAAGTTCACAAGTTCAGTGATCTCTAGTGCCATTTCAATAGTTTGAGAGTCATGTTTTTCACTATTTTTGGCTAGATTCAATAAATCATTTTTTAGTTGTCTATCATTCTTTATCACCTGAATAACATCATAATTAGATCCTTCAAGATTGAACACAATATAGTATAGAATAAACAACGTTCTCTCAATCAATTCAGGGTTAGAAATCTGTTCATGAATAATGTTTTTACAATATTTGAGGATAGCCGAGTTCTTAACCATACTTTCACAGATGAATGGAATGGTCACACCGAATGTTAATGCAGTTAATGCAGCACTTTGTGACTTAAAGTCTTCCAATTGAGTATATTGCACTATTTTTTCAAATCTTTTCTTTGATTCATTGATATCAAAATTAAATAATGCCACTAAATTCTGTTCATGTTGCATTAAATTTGCAATCAATTCAGTTGTAGACCTTCTCAGTAGTACATTGTCATTTATTAGGTATGTATCTATGATTTCCCACTGTCTTGGTGTTAATGAATTGATGTCTTTCAAGAGAGCTATATTAGTTAATGCAATTAAAGCTAAGTATTGATCTTTTGGCTTAAATGAGTCCTCATCTATTAAAATATTGAAAATATAATTGAATGCAGTTTTAGGAGAATCTTTATTGAAAAGTGTGTTTGGATTAGATGAAACAACTATGGAGCTTAAAGCTTTAAGACCAAAAAATTTTGATTCTATGGATTCAACATTGCCAAAAAGTTTTATTAATAAATGAAACCCACCTTGTTTGATGATTTCAGAATGTAAGTTCTTTAAATTACTTAAGTTATATAATAATTTCAAACATTGTTGTGCTGTGTTCTTAGTTTGTGTAATTTTGGCCATTGTTTCGACCAAACGTCTTTCAACTAATTCGGATCTAAACTCTTGGATTTCATCCTCATTCTCTTCAACAGATTCCTCTAAATTCTTTTGAGTCTGTTTCCTTAACTCTGAAACTTCATCTTTTTCTTCAATGGTTGATAAATTGCCAAATATTGAGAGCACACCATATATGTTCTTATTTTTTCCAAGTTCAGCAAACATATCAAATATAAAAGTTTCATCATTTCTGAGTCTTATTTTGATTGACTTCTTTAGACTAATATAGGTCAGGCCTTCTATAGAATTATCATCCTGAATTTTGACAAAAATATCACACAAATTATCAATTTTTATATCTCTGGAAGCGAAAACTTCGAAGTTCCATGTCTTCAAAATAACTAAACCAGATAACGATTGAATTGATGGATTATTCGTAGAGTTTAAAGCGAATACAACAGTGTCCAAATATTTTTCAGCGATGAATTGTCTCATTTCAGCATCGACACATGCACTTGATAATAAATTTAAAGCTGATGTTATAACTTTCAATGGAGTTGATGCACTATTGGCATTGATTTTGGATAATAAATTTTGAAGTGATGGCATTTTGAAAAGTTCAGTAGCGAAGTGTGAATCAATTGAGAACAACAAAGATAATAATTTAAATGAAGCTAATGAGTTTTCCTCAAGTGTTAAAATCTCTAGTTCTTCCTCTAATAAAGGATAATTTTTTTCTTTAAAACGTTTAATTAGTGAAATGACAGTTAAGAAAACAGAGTCTGAATTGTCAATAAAAGGAATTATAGTAGAGATTAATGGTTGAAATTCAGTAACATCAAAGTCTAAACCACTCAAAAATTTATTGATTAAAGATAATATGACTTCATCCTCACTTTTTGATTTGACTTCAAGTTTGAAAGCATTCATATATTTCACTTTAGAATCATTTGATAGTAGTTTTGTAAAAAAATCAACCATTCCTGTATGTTGCATAACCTTGATTGAATCATGGACATCTGTATTGACTTTGGTTTCAAGATACTCTGGCACTTCTAGTTTAGCCTTAATCAAAGCTCTTTTGGCATCTTCCACGGAGAATGATTCTGGATCTAGAAAAAGCTTATCAATGATGGCAGTTTTGTCAATTGGTGTTGATTTTAGTGATTCTGCTAGTTGATCAACCTCTTTTGACATGATGATACAACTTGTATCAAACTTTTTATTTGGTTCACTTGTTGAAAAAAAAAGATCAAAAAATCATATTTATCAACTATACAATAATCAAATCATGTCAACTAAAAAAGATGTCGATTTCCTCAAAGATGAGAATATCAACGCTTATACACTCCTTGAAGTTCCGTTTGGATCGAGCGATTCAGTCATAAGGAGAGCCTATAGAAAACAAGCATTAATCTACCATCCTGACAAAAATCCAGATCCAAAAGCTGCTATATTGTTTCATAAAATAACAATCTCACTGAATGTGTTGACTAACCCAACATTAAGAAAAGAACATGACTCTTGGATAAATTCTGTGAAACAACAAGAACTTAGAGATGAAACTCTGGATAAAGAACGTAAACGAATGAAAGATGAGTTAGATGAAGCTGAGAAAAGGAACAAAACATCATGGACTACCAAAAACCCAATGAAATCGAATAATTATTACTCTAACGAGGTTGAAAGGCTGAGGAAGGAAGGAGTCCAGAAAAGAAGGAAATTAGAAGAAGAGATAAGCTCAAAACATGATAGAATAAACGGAACGAAACAAGAACGTAATTCCAATTACCCATTGGAAAGAACAGTAATAATTAAATGGAAATTCAAGAAAGAAATCACTGAATTATTCTCAAATGATGTGTTAGAAGGTATTCTTTCAGTGTTTGGAGAGATTGAAACTCTTGAAAAATTGGGTAAGGATCCAAAGAATAAGAAATTGGAAATGGGAATTGTTGTTTTCAAACATGAGAATGATGCAAAGTGTGTAACGAATCATAATTTCAATGAGATTTCTCATTTATGGGAGAATACTTCGTTCAGAAAATTATCATCGTTATTGAAGAGTGCAGATTGGTATAATAATTACGATGATGGACTTTCTTTGGATGAGTATACCATGGAGACTGTCAAAAAGATGAGAGAGCATAGTAATCCTGAAATCGTTGTATGAATTATAGAAATAATAGAAAAGCTAAAATTTCCTATAAGAGTTTTGTAAATTTATAGTCCATCCATCATCTGCTAAGATGCTAAAAAGAAAGGAATGGATCAGAACTTAGGAGATATCATCAACATCCATTCGAATGGAGATACCAAAAAAAACTTGCGATTTCTGTGGATCGAACACAGGACCTTCAGATCTTCAGTCTGACGCTCTCCCAACTGAGCTAAAACCGCATATTAGTGGTGGGATTTTAGCACCTGATTGTGCGACTCAACTAGGCCGCTACTTTCGGTTCGGGCCGCAATCTGTTGATTTTACCATTGACACAGTTTATTTTGAACCCTGTAACAGATAGAAAGTGAAGATGAGAAATCAAGAATTTATTTCAGAGTTTCTGTTTGATGTAGAAGTTAAAATTGTGCGTATACTTTGAAATAAATAGAATCTAGAGACAAAAATTAGACCACATTTAACAAGTACAGAATTGGCACGTTTCTAAGCTACAATTAATATTTAATGAAGACTTCCATTTGCTCCCAATTCAGTAAAATTAATCAAATCGTCTCATGATTATCTCAAATTCAAGAATTTATTTTTTGTTGTTTTGAGCACTAAAATCAAAAATTCTTTGCTTCTATTTTGTTCTATCCTGATAAAAAAAAGCCAATCTATATATAAAAACTCATTACTATCCCTTATTCTGTGTAATTGATAATATTTAATTCAACTGTATACATTCATCAAAATGTCAGAAGATAAAGAATTCCAAAGAGTCGAATTCGACTATAAAGGTGATTTAATTCTAAGAACACATAAACTATCAGAATTATCATCTAAAATTGGTCCAGATGATATATTAGTTAAAGTTAAAGCTGCTGCTTTAAATCCTGTTGATATGACATTATACCACAGTGCACCATTATTATTCTTCAAACGTGGTACTCATGGATTTGGTAGAGATTTCAGTGGTGTTGTTGAACAACTAGGTTCAAATGTTAAAGATGTTGCTATTGGTGATAGAATTTCAGGTATATTTGAAGAAACATATACTCATCAAGGTACATTATCTGAATATTTGTTATATAATGTTGTTAAATCAAGACATAATTTTGGGAAAATTCCTGATTCTATCTCATTTACTGATGCTGCTTCATTTCCATTAGTTTTCGGTACTGCTTTTACAACTTTATCACATACTAAAAATCCTCCAAATGAAACCACAAGAGCTCTTGTTTATGGCGGTGCCACTTCTGTTGGTTCATTTGTTATTCAACTATTGAAAAATCATTATAACGTTGAATATGTTGCTTCTATCAATTCTTCATCATCTTCAGAAAGAGTTCAAAATTATGGAGCTGATTCAATAATTGATTATAAGACACAAGATGTTGCTAAAGAATCTGTTAAAATTGTTGAAGATTCAGGTAAGAAATTTGATTTGATCATTGATACAGTTGGTACTACTTCATTATTTCCAGTTATTGATAAAATTTTGAAACCAAAATCACAAGATTCATTTTATGTTACCATTGTAGGTGATCATATTGCAGATTATCATAAACCATTTACAAATTATTTTAGTTTTAGTTTAATGAAAAGATTTATTTTCCCAAAATCTTACAATTATACTTTTTCATCAATTAAGACTGGTTGGTATCCATTGGCTGTTAAACTATTGGAAGAAGGTAAAATTAAAACTACTGTTGATTCAATTCATCCATTACAAAACTATCAAGATGCGATCAAAACTTTAATTGATCATAAAGCTGCTGGTAAAGTTGTTATAAGTTTAAATGAATAAATTCTTTTTTAAGATTATATATTATTTGTTATGTGCGTTTTTAAAGTTACAAGGTGTAGTACAAATATTTAGTAACAAAAAAAATTGTTCATTCAGTAATAATTTCTTTCAACGGTGAATAATCAAGTGAAATTCTCATGAAAGAATTTGATTCAATTTTTTATATTTTTTAAAAAAGATCTTCAAATCATCAATAATAATGTGAAAAGAATGCGTTTTCACTTCATATATAATCTCCCTCCTCCATCTTCTCCTTTTCTTCTCTCTGTTTAATGTGAAAATAACGTAGTTTAAAGCAAAAATTGTTGCTCCTTTTTCTAATAGTAACATCAAATAAAAAACATAATTAAACAAACATAACTAAAAAAACGACTGGAAAGTCAACATAATATCAAATTGCATTTTAAAATAATACTTCATTTCTCAATTATTAAGAAAACCAAAAACAAAATAATTGAAAAAATCATATAATGCATCTTAATGTTTTTTACTAAAATTTTAGATCTTATACCAAACACTATCAAACCAGAATATAGCAAAAAAATAGTATAAACCCTCTGAGTTCAATAATACAACAAATAAGATGTATCTTAAAAATACGAAAAAGATAGATAACTAAAAAATCAATAACAATAATGGATGATTCTATTTTTGTTTTCTCAACCATAAGAAAAATGATTAGAATAAAATCACTTCAAAATTCTTATAATAACAAAGAGAACAAACAACAATTCTCTTTCAATAAAAAATATTATTTTAATCATCAAAATTCTTTTAATAGAAAAACCATTCAAAATGATACATTCTTAATAAAAGGAATAACAAAATAATCAGAAGCATTAAAACTATCAATATTCACGGAAAACAGACATATCACACATCACATTCAACAAAGACAACATTTTAGAAAACCACAAACACTTCTTTTAAACACTTCTTTTAACACATCAACTAACAATATAAAAATCTAATCAAATAAAAAAACATAAATTATAAAAATCCAAACTCTCAAACATGTCAAAAATTCACTTCAAACACATAATAAACAACAACCTACGTAACTTACCAATTTCTGTAAGTTTGGTTGTACTCATTAGAGTTACCACCGTAATAGTATTGTTGTGAAGGTTGTTGTTGTTGTTGTTGTTGCTGTTGTTGCTGTTGTTGTTGTAATTGTTGGTAATAAGCTTGTTGAGCGTGTTGAGATGTAGTATCATCACCTTGAGACTGACCAGCATTGGAAGCAGAAGGAGCAGCACCATTAACAGAAGTGGCATTTGAACCTTGTTGACCAGATGAAGCAGTGTTTGGAGCTTGTTGTTGAGCACCTGGTTGATTTGGAGCATTAGTTTGAGGATAACCATAAGATTTTGGTTGTTGACCTTGAGAATAAGGTAAGAATTGTTGTTGTTGTAAATAATATTGTTGATATTGTTGTGGATAATACATGTATGGGTTCATGTTAACATATGGACTTTGATATGGTTGTTGTGGTTGACTATTTAATGCAGTAGTTAGTTGACCGTTAGGAGCAACAGGAGAAGCTGAGTTCAATTCATTTGAACCATTTGGTAAACCGTTTTGGGAATGAACTTGAGGAGGAACTCCGTATGGTGATTGTTGATATTTTTGAGCTTGATGTTCAAATGATCTTGAAGTTGGTTGTGGAGTTTGTTGTTGTTGTTGGTTAACTGATTGATAATAATCTGGTTGATAACCGTAATATTGATCATAGCCTTTTGGAGCTTGTTGATACTGACCTTGTTGAGCTTGGGCTTGTTGTTGGTAAGAAGCTTGAGCTTGTTGTTGTAATTGTTGTTGGTATAAATATTGTTGTTGAGCTTGATATTGAGCTTGAGCTTGAGCTTGATATTGAGCTTGAGTTTGAACTTGTTGTTGATTTTGATCAGGTTGAGCAGTTTGAACTGGAGCTTGTGTTGGAGCAGATTGTGGTTTTTCTTCTTCTAATAAAGATGAACCGAAAGAGATACCAACATTATCAGATTGACTAACTGAAGATGGTAAAACAACTGGAGCATCTTGTTGTAATCTTCTTTGTTGTTTTGGTTTTTCTTCCTCTTTTGCAACTTCTTGAGCAATTTCAACTTGATCAGATTTTGCATCTTCAATGTTGATTTGTTCAATAGCTTGAGTAATTTCTTCTTCAGTTGATTGTGGTTGTTGTACTTGATCTTGTTCAATTGGTTGTTGTTTTGGTTGTTTTGGTTTTGATTGAGATTTCTTTTTCGGTTGTGGTTTTGGTGGAGATGGAGGAGTTGCAACAGAAGCCCATGATAAGTTTGAACTTGCTGGAACAGAAACTTTTTTTGGTTTTGGTTCTGATTTTGAAGATTTTTTTGGCTCTTTTAGTTTTTCTGGTTGTTGTTGTTGTTCCTGTTGTTGTTTTTGTTGTTCTGGGTGTTGTTCTTCTTCAGGTTTTGGTTCTGGTTTCAAAATCTGTTTTGGTTTTGGTTTTGGTTTTTCAGTAGTTAAAGCAGAAGCCCATGAGAACGAATCAGAAACAGGAGCAGGAGCTGAACCAGTTGGTTTTTTTTCTTCTTTTGGAACAGTTTTCTTTGTAGCTGGTTTAGTTGGTTTTTTACTGTAATCTTTCTTTGAAATTGAGCCATTTTCCTTATTTATTATTTTTTCTTCATCATGATGATGATGATGTTGCTGTTGTTGTTGTTGTTGTTGTTGTGAATGTTGTTTGTCTTTTTTGGTTTTAACTTCATCCCATTTTTGAACAGCACCAGTCGCAATGCTTTCAATTATAACTTCCAGTTCATCAAGTTCATTAATTAAATCTGTTAAATCATCTTTTGCCCAGTCTGGGAACAGTTCAGTTAGAGTGTTTAATTTGAAAGTAAGATCTTCACTTAGCTGACTCTCAGAATTGGAAGAAGAGGTGTTGAATTTCTTGGATTGGTTTCTGTAACCTCCTCTTGCTCTTCTTTGTTGTGATGATGGTTTGATATGTGTGGTAGTATTTGTTGTTGATTCAGACATTGCTATGTGTTTTAAATATGCGTGAAAATGTAAAATAGGATTTTTTGAGGGAAAAAAAAAGCTTTAATTTGTGTTGATTGATCTCTCTTGGAATGGGAAAGTAACTATATGATATAATTCACAATTGAGAAACGAGGCGACAAATATGTTTTATCTCTTCAATAAATCTGTAATTTAACGTGATTTTCTAGTACGAGTTTGCCTCTTTTTTCAATTGTTTCAATTAATTTTTCGTCGACGAAAAAAAAACAAAAGGTTACCCGAAATTAAAATATAAATAAAATCTTACGTTATTCTTCAGTTTAAAATATAAATATAAAAACTATTCAATTATAATTGGTTTTTGGTGTGGAAGATTTGTAAAGCTTCAGCGATTCTGGCAGACATGGTCTTTTCACCTTCTCTGACCCAGACTCTTGGGTCAAAGTATTTCTTGTTTGGTTTGTCGTCACCATCTGGGTTACCAACTTGAGATGAGATGTAATCTTTCTTGTTTAAAACGTAATCTCTGATACCGGTTAAGTAAGCATATTGACAATCAGTGTCTAAGTTGACCTTGACGACACCGTTCTTGATAGCAGTGTCGAATTCTTCTTGAGTTGAACCTGAACCACCATGGAAAACTAAATATAATGGATGAGTTTTATCAGATCCTAAAACTTTTTTAGCATAGGCTTGATGATCACCCAAGATTGAAGGTTTTAGTTGAACGTTACCTGGTTTGTAAACACCATGCACGTTACCAAAGGCAGCAGCAATAGAGAATTTTGGATCAATGGCAGATAGGGCTTTGTGAACTGAAAAAACGGTTTCTGGAGAAGTATATAAAGAATCTTTTGTAACGTGTTCGTTGTTGACACCATCTTCTTCACCACCAGTGATACCAATTTCCATTTCTAACCATTGACCTATTTTAGCCATTCTGGTGAAATATTTAACACAAGTAGCAATGTTTTCTTCATCGGTTTCTTCAGATAAATCCAACATATGAGAAGAGAATAATGGTTCACCATGTTCAGCAAAGTAAGCTTCATCTGCAGCTAAGAACCCATCAAACCATGGTAATAATTTTTTGGCACAGTGATCAGTATGTAAAACAACTGGAATACCATAAGTTGGAGCAATGGCTCTGATGTAATGAGCAGCAGCAATGGCACCTGCAATTGAAGCTTCTTGGTTACTGTTTTTGACACCTTTACCAGCAAAGTAAGCAGCACCACCTTGAGAAGTTTGTAGGATGATTGGAGAGTTGTTGTCTCTAGCAGCTTCTAAAGCAGCAACAACTGTTGAAGAAGAAGTCACGTTGATAGCTGGGATAGCGAATTGATGAGCTTGAGCATAATCGAATAAGGCTTTAACGTCATCACCGACAATGACACCTGATTTTCTAGTTAAAACGTCTGTGACACCCATTGTTTGTATATAAATATTTCCTAAGAATTGAAGTATATTTAATATTTAATTTAAGGATTATAAAAGAAATTTCGCTAGCTTTTATATATTTTTTCCACGGACTGTTTATTTCCCTCCATCAAGTGGTGGTACTTTTAATGATTCAAAAGAGAAGAGAAGATAAATTCCGGATTGATTCCGTGACTAATGAGTTGGAAAGAGTTAATGATAAGAATGAGTTGATTGGAATACATTGAAGGTAACAGATGGGAGTGGAAACAATTCTGTATTTTATTTGTTCTTTAACTCTATTATGTGTCCCGGTGATTTCAGGAATATACATTGTCTCTCTACATAAATCAGTGTACTGTTCATACAACATTCTCATTAAAAGAAGTCTCGCTGTTGTAGCCATCAATCAAGGAAGAGTGCAGTCCGATAACTAACAACGAGTAACCAACAACTTCTAATAATGTCCCAATTGGCCCAGTAAAGAAGATAATTGGAATCGTTATCACAACTAGTATCAAATATAAATGTCTTTTGTTCAAATTGATTTTATTCTTCATGATCTCAATCTCAATATCTTCAATCTCTATCGTTTGTAAATAAACCATCCCTATACTTAAACCCACAATGGATAAAAATAAGTAAATATTATCTAATAGTAACACTAATAACGTAACTATCATGACAACAACGATATAATTCCCATTGAAATAAATAAAATTGTTACTTACCCTAGTTTTAAACTGTTCCAATGATTTGGGTATACTGACTCTTTGAATGCTCAAGAACTGACTGATTGGTTTCAAATTATGAGTTAACTTATAGTGTAGATATGGAGAATATGATCTTAACTTCTCATCAAAAGATTCACGAAATGACTGAATTTTCCCTAAACTGTTATCTGCTGCCATCTTCAACTGTTGAGTCTTTATTCAATTGATATTTTATCTGTATGATTTGTATGGTCTCCTTCTAATGAACACGTAATTGAACTTGTTCTTTTAATTTCATGTCAAGTCTTAAACTAATTTTTTCTCATACGGAATGTCTGGATGCTTTTTTATGTTTATTCGCTATTTAAAATGATATGGAAATAAATTCATCGCTTTGATATCAAAGCGCTACTTTTCAGCTGATTGAAACACTCTCAAATATTCCTCTCCTGTTATTCCCATGAGCCTCCCCAAGAGACGCCCTTTGATCTTCACCAAAGCCATCAGGATTCAGAACGCATCCGCCTAATGTGGTAACAATGTTAATAAGGCATCAACAATTTTCCTTCAATAAACATCATATTGACATATTCATACAATAAATCAATTAGGAACTACTTCATGGAAATGTAAATATGATTAACCAAAACAACTAAATTTTGACCCTATATTGACAAGAATACAAATGTCACTTATCAAAAAACCAAAGAATAAATATTACCACATAACATTGAATTGTCATCCTAATATTAATACTAACGATTCAACTTCATATTTACTCAAATATATCAACAAAAATCTTTCATTTTCATCAACAATAACTAGTAAAAATAATTCTACAGATGATGCTACAAGATATAAGATTTTTGATTTATTATTTAAAACAAATCCTTACCCAGATACAAAAAAACTGATCAGAGTTTACATTTGATGCTTTAGAGTCAAGTATTTTTGAACAAGAAATTTCATCAACGTCCAACTTTACAATTAAAATATTCATTGTTATCATTTTTAAAATACAATAACTCATTACAAAAAAATTATCAGCAAGGAATTAGACTAGATGGACCCTTCTACAGATATAACACATCATCATTTAATGTTATTTTTAATTAAGAAAGTTTCTTCAAATTATTTGGTCTAATTTCGAACAAGATTCTTAAATTATCTAATGAAAATATAATGAATACATTCATACAAAAGATGATAATGCCGCAACAACAAAACAAATAAGTTGCTTAATTATGGATAAAAACTTGATGTCTCATTTTTATTGAAAAGGTCTTATTACAACATTCAATTTATCAAATCTAACAAACTTTCTTTATCGATTGGCTAAAGATATACGAAACATTCATTTGTTAAACTAGCATAATCATCTGGATAACAAACATTGCATCTTCTGACTCAAATGAATCAAACACTGGTGCTTCTGGTGCTTCTTCTGCTCCTACTGAATCACATACTGGTGCCTCTGATGCTACTGAAGAATCAAGTTTGTTCATTATCTATTGTTCAAAAGTTGATCTTCTATCAAATCGAATCTCGAATTAACCTTGCTTATATCAAGTTCCCTCATTAGCTGTTTCAATTTGTGAGCTACTACTTATTGTTGAAGACAAATCACAACATGATGTTTTATATATTATGTTAAACCCAGATTTAGTTAATATTGTTCAGCATATGGAGTTCCTAATATCTCCCTAATTATAGCTCTATCTTTTTTAATCATGGCTTCAGTATTATCAGTTTTAATTACTTCAGATTCTCCAAAATCAATGAAATATATGTCCTTTTCTGTAGTCATAATTAGATTATCTAATTTCAAATCATTATGTCTAATCTTTGCTTCTGAAATCATAGCGGTGATTTGATCTTGAGTTTTCAAAATGATATCTTCATCTAATGGTAAAATATCCTCCCATGAAGTTTCTTGTTGAAGATATTCAGTGATATAATAATATCCCATTGAGTCATGGTTTACCGGTTCACTGTAATCAATAGACATATCATAACCATATAATAACAATTTTGGAGTATTAATTGATGAATACTCATCTAATTTACTCATGATTGCAATCTCATTCTTGAATTTATTAAAACACCACTTCATATAACGTTTTGAAAATTTATCCAAATCTTCTTTATGTTCTTTGAGACTCAAAGCTATATCAAAATTCAATTTAATGTTGAAAAATTTAATAGAAACATTGTTCAATTCATTGAAATGCTCAATATTTTGCTTTAAACGTTGATGAAGCATCTCTTTTACATCTTTTTGATACACAGAATTCAATAAAGTATTGATATGAATATGTAAGACAACACCTCTAAAAATCTCAAAGTCATCTGGATCAAGAGGCATACTATAAGATGGGAAACTAACTTGATAAATACTAAGTGTTGTTCTGATATAATCATTCGTAGTATAATCATTTTCTGCTGTTGTGATAAGATGAAACAATAACGCTAAATTTTGACCAAAAAAGATTCTTGAGTGATCTGTTGTTGTAATCTTGGATGAGCCATTAGATGATAAAGATGAGTAATCACTTATTGCACTTTTTGGAGTATTTAAAAATTCCCAGACGTTGGTTCTTAGTTCTTCTTCAACGGCTATGTGTTTCATTTTTAATTCATTTTTTTCTTTAGAACTACCATATTTTATCAATTCAAGTATTGGATTAATTTTGGTAATTAGCTTTATGAATGCGGTTACTTTTTCAGGATTTTGGTCGCTTGTACACAAACCAAAATGCTGTGTGATTATTGGGATTCTTTTCTGGATTCCTAAATTAGATTCAACGTCTTCTAAACTAATTTGTGTAAGGTCATCATCATCATCTTTAGTGAAAACCATTCTTTTGAAATCTAATTCAAAACTGAAGCAATTAATTCTCCCATTGCAGAAATAATATAACATTGCAAGGTTTGATAT